>JAUMJK010001929.1:0-94217 GCA_033558105.1 Coccyzus lansbergi | reverse complement strand
GGTGGGATAGTCCCTCTTATTGTTTTAAGCCCCTCCCGTGCAACCCTTTTGGGGTGGGGGGGGGGGGGAGGGGGGTGGGGGAGGCTCCTCTTGGGACAAAAGGGATGTAGGAGGGGAGGGGGTTGAGGGGTGTGGAGCAGCCCCCCACCCCCTACACACACACACTTCTTTTCCAACCCTCCTGCCTTTTCTGGAGACTTTTATTTTTAGGCTCAAGATGAAAATAGCAGCGACCCTCCCCCTCCCTCTGTGTGTGTCCCCCCCTCCAGTGTGTGCCCCCCCCATCCCCATCCCCTTTCCTCCTTCCTGCCTCCCCGACGGGGCGGGCGAGGGGGGGGGGAGCCCCCTCCATCCAGCCCCTCCTCCTCCTCCCTCCATCCCCTCCTCCTCCTCCTCCCTCCATCCCCTCCTCCTCCCTCCTGGCTGAGAGGAGAGGGAAGGGTTGACCCCCCCCCCCCCGCCATGAGTTTCCCAGGAAAACTGGGTCCTGCTGGGAAAAAAAAAATTAAAAAATAAAAAAAAAAAAAATTAACGATTAAAAAAATAATTAAAAAAAATTTAAAAAACGAACAATTAAAAAATAATTTAAAAAATGTTTAAAAATTGGCAATTAAAAAATAATTTAAAAATTAAAAAAATTAACAATTAACAAAATGATTTAAAAAAAATTGACAATTAAAAGGTAGTTTCAAAAGCTAAAAATTAGCAATTAAAAAATAATTAAAAAATTTTTTAAAAATTGACAGTTGAAAAAATAATTTCGAAAATTTTTAAAAATTGACAATTGAAAAAATAATTTCAAAAATTTTAAAAAATAACAATTAAAAAAATAGTTTACAAAAAAAATTATCAATTAAAAAATAATGTAAAAATTTTAAAAAATTGACAATTGAAAAAATAATTAAAAAAATTTTAAAAAATTGACAATTGAAAAAATAATTAAAAAAATTTTTAAAAATTGACAATTGAAAAAATAATTTAAAAATTAAAAACATTAACAAAACAATGAAAAAAATTATTTAAAAAAAATTAAAAAACTAACGATTAAAAAATAATTTAAAAATTAAAAAAGATTAACGATTAAAAAATAATTTTCAAAATTTAAAAAATTAACAATTAAATAATAATTTAAAAAATTACAAATAATTAAACAAATTAAATTAAATTTAAAAAAAAAAAAAACCAAGTCGGGACACTGGAATTCGGCTCTATGGAGAGGAAGGGGGGTAGCTCCCACCCCCCTTCCCATCCCCTCCTCCCTCCTGTGCTGAGAGGAGAGGGAAGGGTTGACCTCCCCCTCCCAAAAAAAAAATCTTCCAGGAAAATCGGGTCCTGGCTGCCCCTCCTGCTGGAAAAAAATAAAGAAAAAAAAATTTAAAAAAATTAACCATTAAAGATAAAATTTTAAATACATAAAGTTAAAAAATAATTAAATAAATTAAATTAAAAAGAAGTCAGGACTCTGGAATTCGGGTCTATGGAGGGGAGGGGGGGGGTAGCTCCCACCCCCTTCTCCATCCATCTCCTCCTCCCTCCTGTGCTAAGAGTAGAGGGAAGGGTTGGACCTCCCCAACTTCCCCCCAACTCCCCCTCCCCACAACGAGTTTCCCAGGAAAACTGGGTCCTGGCTGCCCCTCCTGCTGGGAAAAAAACTAAAAACAAAACAAAAAAAAAAAAAAAATTAACCATTTTTAAAAAGTTAAACATTAACAATAAAAAAATTAAAAAAAAACAATTAAAAATTAAAACCATAACAATTAAAAATGAAAAAACCAACAAAAAATAACAATAATTTTTTTAAAAAATAATTAAACATTTTAAAAATTAACAATTGAAATAAAAAAATAACAATTAAAAATTTTTTTAAATAATTAAACATTTTAAAAATTAACAATTGAAATAAAAATAACAATTAAAATTTTTTTTAAATAATGAAACATTTTAAAAATTAACAATTGAAATAACAATAACAATTAAAATTTTTTTAAAATAATGAAACCTTTTAAAAATTAACAATTAAAATAAAAAAAACAATTAAAAATTTTTTAAAATAAGGAAACATTTTAAAAATTAACAATTGAAATAAAAAAGTAACAATTAAAAATTTTTTTTAAATAATGAAACATTTTATAAATTAACAATTAAAATAAGAATAACAATTGAAAAATTTGTAAAATAATGAAACATTTTAAAAATTAACAATTAAAGTAAAAATAACAATTAAAAATTTTTTTAAATAATGAAACATTTTAAAAATTAACAATTCAAATAAAAATAACAATTAAAAAAATTTTAAAATCATTACAAATTTTAAAAATTAACAATTAAAATAAAAATAGCAATTAAAAAAATTTTTAAAATAACAATTAAAAAATGTTAAAAAAATAAATGTAAAAAATGGAACCATTTGGAAAAAATTAAAAATAAATGTAAAAAATTTAACCATTTAGGAAAAATTAAAAATAAATAAATTTTAATGTAATTGAAGAAAAGAAAAGAAAAGAAAAGAAAAGAAAAGAAAAGAAAAGAAGAAAGAAAAGAAAAGAAAAGAAAAGAAAGAAAAGAAAAGAAAGAAAGAGAAGAAGAAAAGAGAAGAAAAGAAAAGAGAAGAAAAGAGAAGAGAAGAAAGAGAAGAGAAGAAAAGAGAAGAGAAGAAAAGAGAAGAGAAGAAAGAGAGAAGAGAAGAGAAGAGAAGAGAAGAGAAGAAGAGAAGAGAAGAGAAGAGAAGAGAGAAGAGAAGAGAAGAGAAGAGAGAGAAGAGAAGAGAAGAGAAGAGAGAGAGAGAAGAGAAGAGAAGAGAAGAGAGAGAAGAGAAGAGAAGAAAGAGAAGAAAAGAGAAGAAAAGAGAAAAGAGAAGAAGAGAAGAAAAGAAGAAAGAAAAGAAAAGAAAAGAAAAGAAAAGAAAAGAAAAAGAAAAGAAAGAAAAGAAAAGAAATAGAAGTCGGGACTCTGGAATTCGGCTCTGAGGAGGAGGGGGTGACACACACCCACTCCACACTCACACACACTCACACACACACACACACTCTCTCTCTCTCTCTCTCTGCCTGGGGCCCCCCAAGCGGGTGCGGTTTTCCCGGCAGCCCCGCGCTCCTGCGCTGCGGCCGCGCAGCCCCCTCCGCGCATCCCCCCCCCCCCCCCTTAACCTTAGGTGGGGGGGGGGGGGCTCCCCCCGGGCGGCTTCATTCCTAATATTAAGTGGTTAAAGAGCTCAAGATTTCAATTTTGTTGTTGTTTTCTTTTTTTGAGTTTGCAGTGGGAGCTGGAGCCCAAGTTGGTGAAAGCTTCGGGAACTAACCCCTGGGGGGGGGGGGGGGGGTGGCTTCAGGCGTGAATAGAGCGAGAAAATCCTGGGAAATGGAGGGTTAAACCCCTCCCCCCCTCCATGTCTTGGAACTCGAATGGAAGCCGGAGGGACATGGGGGGGGGGGTTGGGGTGGGGGAGCTTCGAAAGTGGCAGGTGAAAAGGGGAAAAAATGGAGAGGAAAGTGGGGAGAAAGTTGCCTGGAGGGGAGAAAGGGGCTCCAGGAGTGTGTGTCCCCCCCAGAGGGGGAGAGGAACCTGAAAAGCTCGTTCAGCCCCAGCCTGAGCCGGATCCAAACAGGATTGAATCGATTGGGGGGTTCAGGGGGTCCCCAGCACCTTCCCCACGGAGATGGGAGGGGGTGGGGGGGGGGGTTGGGGGATGAAGGGAGCGAAGTTGAAAAAAAAAAAAGAAGAAAATTTAAAAAGGAAGAAATGGGAAATAAAAGAAAAATAAAAAAAAAAAAAGGGAGGGGGAGAAAAAGTAAAGGGAAAAAAAAGAAATAAAGAGGGGTGGAAAATACAGGAAAAAAGAAAAAGAAGGAAAAAAGAAAAAGAAGGAAAAAAGAAAAAAGAAAAAGAAGGAAAAAATTAAAAAAGGCAAAGAAGAAAAAAAAAACCCAAAAAATAAAAAGAAGAAAAATTAAAAAGAAAAAGAAGAAAAATTAAAAAGAAAAAGAAGAAAAAAAGAAAAACTAAAAGGAAGGAAAAAAATTAAAAAGAAAAAAAGAAGAAGAAAAAAGAAAAAGAAGGGAAAAATTAAAAAAGACGAAGAAGAAAAAAAAACCCAAAAAATAAAAAGAAGAAGAAAAATTAAAAAGAAAAAGAAGAAAAAAAGAAAAACTAAAAGGAAGGAAAAAATTAAAAAGAAAAAAGAAGAAGAAAAAGAAAAAGAAGAAAAAAATTTAAAAAGAAAAAATAGAAAGAAGGGGGAGCAGGGGTGAGGGGGAAAGGGGAAAAAAAGAAGAAAAAAGAGGTGGAAAATACAGGAAGAAAAAAGAAATAAAAAAGGAAAAAATAAAGAAAAAGTAAATAGAAAAATGGGGGAAGGAAAAAGAAGGGGTTAGAGGGTGGAAAAAGAGGGGGGAAATGCAGGAAAAAACAGAAAAAAAGGGAAAAATTTAAAAAAAGAAAAAAGGGGAAGGAAAAAGAAGGAGGGGTGGAAAAATAAAGGGAAAATAACAGGATAAAGAATAAGGAGAAGGTGGGGAAATACAGGAAAAAAAGAAAAAAAAAGATGAAAAAAGAGAAAAGAAGAAAAGGGAAAGAAAAAAGGAAAAAAGAAAATGAAGGAAAAAAAAAGAAAGAAAAAAGAACAAATAGAAAAACAAGGGGGGAAGGAAAAAGAAGGGGCGAGGGGAGGAAAAATAAAGGAGAAAAAAAACCAGGAAAAAATAAAAACAAGGTGGGAAAATACAGGAAAAAAAGAAGGAAAAAAAGAAAGGAAAAAGAAAAATAAAGGGAAAAGTAACGGAAGAAATAAAGGAAAAAATATGAAAGAAATAAAAGAATCAATAAAGGAAAAACAAAGGAAGAAGTAAAGGAAGAAATAAAGGAAAAATATAAAAGGAAAAATAAAGGGAAAAAAAAATAAAGGAAAAATGTTAAAGGAAGAAACAGAAAGGGAAAGAAAAAAAAAAACCCACAAGCAAAGGGGGAAGCTCCAATGGGGAGTCGGAACAAGAAGGGCTGTTCCCCACCCCCCCCTTCCCAACCCCCTCCCCTCCTGCCCCCTCCCAGCATTCCAGCTCCAAGGTATTTAGGGAATGCGAAGGGCAGAGCCGGAATCATTGACCCGCGGGGGCAGAGCTGCCCCCTCCTTGGCCAGGGGGCTCCTAGACCACCCCCCCCCCCAAGCATCTCCTGCCCCCCCCAATCCCCCCAAAACCGCAGGAATGAGGAGTCCTGAGGGGTCTCAGGACCTGGGGGGGAGCAGCAGTTTGTCCCTTGGAAAACCCTCTGTGGCCTTTGTCCCTCTCCCAGGAGCTTCTGAAATCGACTTGAAGCCTTCAAACCCACCCAGGAGTCGATTTTTTTTTTTTTTTTTTTAAATTATTATTTATTTAGTTATTTAGTTAGTTTGAGTTTACAACCGTTTTCAGATTTCCCTCCCGCGTCATCCCCAGAGCTGCTGCTGCTTGGAGACTGATGGAGGCAAAAAAGTGGAGTTTTTACAAATATTTCAATAATCGACTCGGACTGGTGGAGGCAAAAAAGTGGAGTTTTTATAAATATTTCAATAATCGATTAAGATTGATGGAGGCAAAAAAATGGAGTTTTTACAAATATTTCAATAATCGACTCCGACTGATGGAGGCAAAAAAATGGAGTTTTTACAAATATTTCAATAATCGATTAAGATTGATGGAGGCAAAAAAATGGGGATTTTACAAATATTTCAATAATCGACTCACACACAAATAGCTTAAAAGAGTTTTCACAATTTATTTACAGCTTCAAACAAGATTTGTTGCCCTTTAGGAGGTTTCTAAAGGGAGAAAGTTGGTGCTGATTGGGAAATAATGCAGCCAAAACGCCTGAAATTGGGGTTTGGAAGGGGGTGGGAGGGGGTTTGATCTGAGGGAAAATCCATCCAAAATGGACCAAATCTTTTGTGGCAGATTAGGAGCAAACGAGAATTCCATTTCTGGGTATTTTTTTCTACCACTTATTGCATTTTTTAAATGTTTTTTTAAATTTTTTTGTGTGCATTTTTTAAATTTTTTTTCTACCCCTTATTGCATTTTTAAAATTTTGTTTTAACTTTTTTGTGTGCATTTTGTTGTTTGTTTTTTTTTTTAACATCTCCTCCTATCACTAATACTTAATTTGGAAAACATCAAAAATGCGCTTAGAAACCCCAACAAATTTATTTTATTTTTTTTAATTTAATTTTCAAAGTTTGAAAATACGAATTACTCGTTAACAAACCCAGGCAGAAAGTTTGCAGCAAAACACATACAAACAAAAATAAATAAGATCATTTTCGAGGAATCTGTTCCCATCGAATCTCAACGAGCAGGAATCATCAGGACATGAAGCAAACCTGTTCTTGAAATATGAGTGAGAATTCAATAGAATGAAGGGAACGAGGGCTCCACTTCAGGAAAATTTCCTTTTCATAGAATCATAGAATCACCAGGTTGGAAGAGACCCACCGGATCATCGAGTCCAACCATATTTTTTTAAGTGGAATCTCGTTTTAAGGCACTTTTTGTTCACTTTGAAGTGGAAAATATTCCACTCTGGAAAGAGCAGAGTGGACCTCGCAAGATCTAAGTGTCTGATTGAAGCTCCTGTTGAGAAATTTCAAAATCAAACTTCTCTGGGATGAAGAGTTTGCTGGAAAACAGAAGCAAGGGTTGGAGTAGGTTTGGTTGCAGTCTCCAGCTTCTTGATGCGCTTGAAACCCTCTCCCAGCATCTTCAGACTCTTTGGTTGGAGAAAGGGAGAAGCTCCAGTTCCAAGGAAGAGTTGGGGGTGGGAAATGCTCCCCCTGCACCCAAAAGGGGTGAAAGATCCTCCAGCAGCAAATCCTGAAGGTGGGAATGGTTAAAGCTGCAGCTCCTGGAGGATCTTCCCCGTCCCTGAGCACCTCAGCTCCCAACAAACCCCGCGAGGAGCTCCAGAACCAGCTCACATCTTGCAAAATCCTTTCGTTCTGGGGCTAAAAACCAAGCTGGAGGCTGTTAAAAACAAACCCAGCAGAAAATCCCAACCCAACACCCATTTACTGCTCCTCAGCATCTGCTCCTGGGAAGTTTTTGGGGCTCCCGCTAGGGTTTGGGGCTGTTTGCCCTCCCAAGCTCTCCTGCTGCTCACATTCCCCACTGGGCTTCGAGATCCGGTCAAATTCTCATCCAACAAAGCTTCTCCGCACCCACTTCTCCTCCCACACAATAAAAATGGTTCCGTTTGGGTTTTTCTCTTTCTTTCTTCGGGCGAGCGGAGAATTCTCACTGCAAGGAGAGGCAGATGCTGAGCAGAACGAGCCCTGAAAGGTTGGGTTTTTTTCCAGACAGTCCCTTTAAAATTCCAATTTCTCCCCAAATAACAGCCCTTCCTCGCAGCAGCCCTTTCTGACCTGGCCATTTCATATTTTTTTTTTTTTTCCCTCCCTCAACTCTCACCAGAGAGAAGCAGCCAGACCCCTCCGGATGGCTGGAGAACCTTCTGGTCTCGGGACGAGGCTAAAACTAACCCAACACCGTTGAGGCAGACGTGGTGGGGGATGAATCCTGCCGTTGCTGAACTCCCCCTGACCTTCTTCCGAGCAGGAGCTGCTCTTTTGAACCCCCCTCCAAACATTTGCAGCACTTATAAAGCACAGATTAGACGTTTTCCTGTAGGTATTTGTATCAGATTTCCTCCAGACCAAAGCAAAAAAAAAAAAAAAAAAAAAAAGGCATTTGTATCCGATCTATGCTACACGGGTACCATTTGGGGGCCCTATAATTTCTAGACACCACTTAAACCCCCTAAAGAAGTAAAGAACTTTAGGTTCTGCCACACTCCCCGTTTTCCATCCCTTTTCTCTTGAAACCCCCTGTAGCACGAGGCGACGAAAGGCTCAGCCGCGGAGACCGTTGACTTTCTGCTTCGATCTTTCTACCCCAAACAAGTGCCGTCCGGGAGGTGGGAAACCGCCGCGGCACCTCTCGCTGTTGCGGGTCACGTTCAAACATCGAGGTCACTTCACAATCGAAACCTCGACCCGTACCCCGCACGGGGGCACCCGCAAAGGTGAGGTTGGGAGAGCAACGGGGGCACGAGATGGAAATAATTCCATGCTACTCAACCGACCACTTGGGCAGACGCCTCGCCATGGACCGCGTTGTCTCGTTTCTCATCCTGCTAGTGCACACTGGAATTTAGCGGGTCTGATTATTTCCTCTCTTCTTTTTTTTTTTTTCCTCCCCTGCAGCTCCACCACTCTGATCTCCCCAGCTGCTTCGGTCTGGCTCCGTCTTCGCTCCGAGGAGGAATAGAGGATGGTTTGGATGTTACGATGCGGCCACAAGGTAGGATGCTAAGGCTGGAGGGGGAGGTCTGAGTCCCATGGGGAGGATGGAGAGGTGTTGGTCATAGAATCATAGAACAACCAGGTTGGAAGGGACCCATCGGATCTTCTAGTCCAACCATCCCTATCAAATGGATAATTCCTAATAATAATGGATAATCAAATTCCTAATCAAATTCCTATCATCGTTGGTCGCTCCAACGATGCCCTGTGGAGCCATCCGGCTCATCCCTCGTGTCTCACGAGTGCTGAGCAGGGCTGCCTGCAGGAGGTGGAGTGAGAAGACAAAGCTGTTTCCATCATGTCGTGGTCAGCACGAGACTCCTGGCAGGGTCCTGGTACCTGGGATCAGGTAAGCGGTTTCCCCTCCTGGCAGGAGCAGCCCTTGCTGTGCCAGATCCAGGAGATGCCAAGATGCAAGGAGAGCTGGGAAGGGAAGAAAAAGCTGGACACGGGCTGTGCGATCAGGGCTTCGGGGAAAGAAGCTCACATTTAGGGCTTGTGCCCTGCCAAGGTGCAACAGTGAGAATAAAGCACCTAAGAGTCACCCCCTCTGCTAGATGCTGTTGCTGGAATTTGAGGGAGAGAAAGGAGCTCCTAAGAAAAGCTCCGAGCTCTGTGCCCTTTGGTAGCAGCAAAGTTCATAGAATCATAGAATCATAGAATCGTAGAATCGTAGAACAGCCAGGCTGGAAGAGACCCACCGGATCATTGAGTCCAACCGTAGTCACCCCATTCCATTCTGTCCCCACTGCTTTGGGGCTCAACTCCAGCCTCCCCGGTCACCCCATTCCTTCCCCAGTCACCCCATTCCCTCCTCATCACCTTGTGGCTCAGCTCCAGGAAGCCCACAACTCCTTTCCCTCCCCATCATTTTGGGGCTCAGCTCCAGCAATCCCAGTAACTCCATTCCCGTCCGTCCCCACCGCTTTGGGGCTCAACTCCAGCCTCCCCAGTCACCCCATTCCCTCCCCATCACCTCAGGGCTCAGTTCCAGGAACCCCAGAACCCCTTTCCCCTCCCTCCCCACCTCTGCCCAGCGCCGGGACCCCGGGAACGGGGGTTTTTGAGGGGTGGAAAAGGCCAGACAAATGTAGGTGCCTCTGTGTGTCCCCTCAGCCTTCTTGAGTTAAGATCTGGTCCAAATCGGGATCAGAGTGTGAATGATGCTCCAGCGCCTGGGATTTCAGGGAGAGGGTGATATGAAGTACTTAATCCCTCCTTCCTCTCTCCTGTGATGTGAGGAGCAGAGTAAACATTGATAGGGATCGATCGCAGCCGGATACAGTCAGGAATCCCAGCTCTGCCTGATGCTCGCACACAGAACGGAGAAGAAAATCTTGTTTTCACCTGGGCCGTGTCTTGTTTTTACCCACAATCCCTCTCCTCTGGCAGAGCCACATGAAACAGCGAGCAGAGAGCACGACTCCAGAGGGGAAATCTCATCCCTGGTGTGACTGAGCTGTCGAGTCATCGGTCATTGGGCACTGGAACAGGCTGCCCAGGGAGGTGGTTGATTCACCTTCCCTGGAGGTGTTTAAGGGACAGGTGGACGAGGTGCTGAGGGACATGGTTTAGTATTTGATAGGAATGGTTGGACTCGATGATCCGATGGGTCTTTTCCAACCTGGTGATTCTATGATTCTATGCTTCTATGAGGGTGAGATGCCAGAGCTAAACACCAACAAACTTCTCAAGCAGTTTGCGGCGTTTCCATTTCTGAAAACTTTTGGGAAGGGATCAAACTCCTCCTTTCAGAGGGATTTAAGTGGACCTGAGGCTGCCTGGGAGCAGGGGAGGGATTGGATGAGCTCTTAAGGTCATTCAGAGCCCTGTTTTCCATGATTACAGAGACATCTAATACTTGAAATGCTTCCTAATCAAAGTTGCCCTTGAGATGTTCCAAAGCAGAGCAAAGGACTGTTCCAGCAGCGCAGCTGCCATCTTCCCAACACATCCCTGAATTCCTGAGACACCAGCTCCTCCAGGCAGGTCTGGTGTGTGGGGAAAAGCCGAGCGCTGTGTGGATGAAACGGCTCAGCCCCAGCTTTCTTGTTTGATTTGCAGGGAGAAATAAGATAGAGCTGGGGGAGACCCAGGCTGAAGCATTGAGGGTCTTGAGGGGTCTTGAGGGACTTGGTTTAGTGTTAGATAGGAATGGTTGGACTAGAAGATCTGATGGGTCCCTTCCAAACTGGTTGTTCTATGATTCTATGATTCTGAGCTGGGACCAAATTTGTGACATGAGCTGTGTTACCTGCAAAGGCAGCAGAGCACAGGTAACACTACAAGGGGAGAGCTGCTGCGGCCGCAATGGGCTGAGACTGGGGAAGAGGAAGATTTGCATCATTACTTAGACCCCCTGGTACGAGCAGAGCTTCAGCATTTTAGGCATCATAGTATCATAGAATCACCAGGTTGGAAGAGACCTACCGGATCGTCGAGTCCAACCATAATTCTAGCATTGTAAGTATATTCAGCAGAGTACTGTCCAGCAGAAACAAATCCTTTCCAGGTTAAGAGAATCAAGAAATGGGTTGGGTTGGAGGGGACCTCAGATCCCATCCAGCTCCAGTCTGCTCCCACTGGATCAGGGGCTCCAATAGGGAATAGGCTGTCCAGGGAGTTGGTTGATTCCCCTTCCCTGGAGGTGTTTAAGGCACAGGTGGATGAGGTCTCGAGGGACTTGGTTTAGTGTTTGATAGGAATGGTTGGACTAGAAGATCCGATGGGTCTCTTCCAACCTGGTTGTTCTATGATTCTATGATTCCAAGCCCCATCCAATCTGGCCTTCAGCACCTCCAGGGATGGGGCAATCTGGGCTAGGACCTCCCCACCCTCCCAGGAAAACATTTCTCCCTAATATCTCATCTCCATCTCCCTTCTTGCAGCTTCAAACCCATCCCTCTTCTACCTGGGGGTATCAGGATGGGCTGCAGCCAGTTCCCATCTTCCCTTTGTAGGGAACTTCTACACATAGAATCATAGAACAACCAGGTTGGAAGGGACCCATTGGATCTTCTAGTCCAACCATTCCTATCAAACACTAAACCAAGTCCCTCAAGACCTCATCCACCTGTGCCTTAAACACCTCCAGGGAAGGGGACTCAACCACCTCCCTGAGCAGCCTGTTCCAATGCCCAATCACCCTTTCTGTGAAAAACTTCCTCCTAATCTCCAGCCTAAATC
This sequence comes from Coccyzus lansbergi, assembly GCA_033558105.1. Taxonomy (NCBI): domain Eukaryota; kingdom Metazoa; phylum Chordata; class Aves; order Cuculiformes; family Coccyzidae; genus Coccyzus; species Coccyzus lansbergi. Next base: position 82,705 of record JAUMJK010001929.1, on the reverse strand, counting down.
TCCCCTGGAGGAGCTTGAGGCCATTCCCTCTTGTCCTGTCCCCTGTCCCCTGGCAGAAGAGACCAGCTCCCTCCTCTCTACAACCTCCTTTCAGGTAGTTGTAGAGAGCAATGAGGTCTCCTCTCAGCCTCCTCTTCTCCAGGATAAACAACCCCAGCTCTCTCAGACGCTCCTCACAGGGCCTGTTCTCCAGCCCCTTCACCAGCTTTGTGGCTCTTCTCTGGACTCGCTCCAGAGCCTCAACATCCTTCTTGTGCTGAGGGGCCCACAACTGAACACAGGATTCAAGGAGCAGCCTCACCAGTGCTGAGTACAGACGGAGAATAACCTCCCTGGCCCTGCTGGTCACACCATTTCTGATCCAAGCCAGGATGCCACTGGCCTTCTTGGCCACCTGGGCACACTGCTGGCTCAAGTTCAGTCGGCTGTCGACCAACATCCCCAGGTCCCTCTCCTCCTGGCAGTTTTCCAGCCAGACTTCTCCTAGTCTGTAGCTCTGACCTCGGGGTTTGTTTGAAAGGTGATGAGAGATCCGAGAGCGACGCTGCTGCTGTCCAAGCTGCATCACAAGTAGATGCCCTGGAATAACCGTAACTGCGGACCTCGGGTCAACGTTTAATGTTGCTGGATATTTATTTCAGTCTGTTAACTTTATATCCGACAGGGGCACTTAATGAGAGAAAAGCAAATAGGTTGCGCGTTGGAGAAACAAGATATCAGAGTTGACTGGGAGCGAAGTACCCAGAATACATACAATAAAGACCCCGAGATAAACTGTTTCATTTCATCGATTAGCAGCTGTGCTTGGAGTGGAAATTAGTTATTTGTAACTATTATAGTGCCTCATTTATTGCAGCAGCCACCGAAAAGCTTTTGGAGCTCCTGCCACGCTCGTGTCCTGCCAGCTGAAGGACTGAGCCACGCGTTGAGTAGCTGGATAATTGCTCCCTAACAGCACTGAACTCTTAATCTGCCCTAGCAATGTCCTTCCGAGCCTTTATCTGAACGTAATACAGAAATAATGCGACTCCTTGGAGAGGCTGGTGGTGCTGGGGAGCTGTGGAATGGCTCTGCCGGCGTTGGACGAGCTGGACATGGTCACTCTGCACTCCACACTCTCCTAGTGTGTATGGAACCAGCCAGTATCTGCCCCTCCGTCCTAGCAGCGCTTGTCAGCTCTGCTGAGAATGTCTTCATCAATGATCTGGATGAAGGCGTTGAGAGTACCCTTAGCAAGTTTGCAGATGACACAAAGCTGTGTGCAAGTGTTGATCTGCTGGAGGGTAGGGAGGCTCTGCAAAGGGACCTGAACAGGCTGGAGCGCTGGGCAGAGTCCAATGGGATGAGGTTCAACACGGCCAAATGCCGGGTCCTGCACTTGGGGCACAACAACCCTATGCAGAGCTACAGACTGGGAGAAGCCTGGCTGGAAAACTGCCAGGAGGAGAGGGACCTGGGGGTGTTGGTCGACAGCCGACTGAACATGAGCCAGCAGTGTGCCCAGGTGGCCAAAAAAGGCCAACGGCATCTTGGCTTGGATCAGAAATGGTGTGACCAGCAGGTCCAGGGAGGTGATTCTCCCTCTGGACTCAGCACTGGTGAGGCCGCTCCTTGAATCCTGTGTTCAGTTGTGGGCCCCTCAGCACAAGAAGGATGCTGAGGCTCTGGAGCGAGTCCAGAGAAGAGCGACGAAGCTGGTGAAGGGGCTGGAGAACAGAACCTATGAGGAGCGGCTGAGAGAGCTGGGGGTGTTTATCCTAGAGAAGAGGAGGCTGAGAGGAGACCTCATTACTCTCTACAACTACCTGAAGGGAGGTTGTAGAGAGGAGGGAGCTGGGTTCTTCTCCCAAATGCCAGGGAACAGGACAAGAGGGAATGGCCTCAAGCTCCTCCAGGGGAGATTTAGGCTGGAGATTAGGAGGAAGTTTTTCACGGAAAGGGTCATTGGTCATTGGAATAGGCTGCCCAGGGAGGTGGTTTATTCCCCTTCCCTGGAGGGGTTTAAGGGACGGGTGGATGAGGTCTTGAGGGACTTGGTTTAGTGTTTGATAGGAATGGTTGGACTCGAAGATCCGATGGGTCTCTTTCAACCTGGTTGTTCTATGATTCTATGATTCTATGATTCAGAGGGATGAAAAAACCCCACTTTTTGGAAAGAAACCTGTGTTTCTGTGCGTGTCTGGGACGAGACAGGCTGGGGGCACCGTGCCAGTTGAGCGCAAGCCTCTCCCACGCCGAAACCACCGACACCTCAGTTTTGCCATTGTTCCCGCGGCTCCGTTCGGGGCTGCTTCTTGCTCAGCCCTGTCAGCCAGAAATCCTCCCTCTCTCCCACACAAATCCCTGAGGTAGCTGAGCCAGCACAAACCTGTGAGGATGCAGACGCATCCCTCCTCCAGCCAGGTGTGCAAGGGCTCCTGCGCCCCAGCAGCTCTGCTGAACTCAACGAAAAGAAAAGGCTGGGGGACCTGAGGGGAAGGTGGGGACTTGGATAACCTTCTGCAGAAGTTCAGGCTGCTCGGGGAGCAGAGCCGCAGAGGGAACTGTGCTCTGCAAGCCAGCACGGGCACCACTTCTCATCAGGAACTGAGAGCAGAGCTCAGCTGGAGGGTTTGGCTGGCACAGACCCCACTAGATCGAAGCTGGGTGTGACGGGATGGGAGAGCAGCCAGGACACCCCTGGTAGCAATCCCTGAGCAGGATTTAAGGGTTGAAAGGGTCCAGTTCTCCCAGAGAGACCCCAAGGAAGCAGAAAAGCCACTGGGGAGCTCTTACCAGCATATTTACTGCCAAACTGATGGGAAGGGGACGCACTGCTCGGACGCCGACGGCACAATTCACATCTGCACAACATCTGCTCCCCTGAATCCAGCTGTGCAAGGACAGGGTGAGGTGGTGGCCTCACTGACCCACGTCCCCAGCAGCTGCAGAACCACGGGGGCACCAATCCATCACCCAGAACAGCAACAGCCCCAGTGGGCACTCAGGTCCAGCTGCTGCCCCTCAGCCCACTTAGGCTGCTGTGTCATAGAATCATAGAATCATAGAACAACCAGGTTGGAAGAGACTCATCGGATCACCGAGTCCAACCATTCCTATCAAACACTAAACCATGCCCCTCAGCACTTTGTCCAACCATCCCTTAAACACCTCCAGGGAAGGTGAATTAAACACTTCTCTGGGCAGCCTGTTTCAGTGCCCAATGACTCTTGCTGGGAAATTTTTTTTCCTTATGTCCAGCCTGAACCTCCCCTGGAGGAGCTTGAGGCCATTCCCTCTTGTCCTCCTCATTAACCTCACCATTCCTCACCAGCTCCCTGTGTGCCACTCTCCATCCCAAGTTTTCTCCTCTTAGAATGCATATTTAGGGGCATAAGGGGCTGTTTTCGATCTTTGGGGTTTGCAGACTATGGTGGGGATACCTGGACATGATGGCAACGAAAAAAACAACGATAGGAGCTACCGGTTTTAGCAAAGCGATTCCCTCTGCAAGAAAGAGAAGGAGGTGGTGGAGCTCTCCAAGACAACATTACACCTGGCAAAAGAAAAGATGGAAACAGAGGAAGTTTTCACCATGGCAGGAGGTGGAATCATAGAATCACAGAACAACCAGGTTGGAAGAGACCCATCGGATCTTCTAGTCCAACCATTCCTATCAAACACTAAACCAAGTCCCTCAGGACCTCATCCACCCGTCCCTTAAACCCCTCCAGGGAAGGGGAATCAACCACCTCCCTGGGCAGCCTATTCCAATGACCAATGACCCTTTCCGTGAAAAGCCTCCTCCTAAAATGACAAAAAGTGGAATTAAGGTTTAGCCCAATGCCATATGTATTGTCCCCGAGCCCGTTCCTGGTTTCGTGATGTAGTAATGTTTAATTGCCATTAATGTAAACATATTTTAAAAGGCTATTTTTCCTGCTCTGCAGGTCAACGGACCTAATGAAGCAGCTCTAAGTGGGCTGGAATTGCTTTGATTAGGTGCTTGATTTCCTGTTCACCTCATGGACGCGGGGCTGGTCCTGCCCAGCCAACGAGTATAAAAACCCTGCGGGGTCTGCTCTGTGCACCAGAACAGGCTGAGGTCCTCCAGGCGGCTTCTGAGAAGCAGGAAGGTAAGAAGCTCTCTGCTAATCTCTCATTTTTTAACTAAGATAACAGTGGGTGTGAGCAGCTAGGGCAGAGCCTGTCGCTTTGGCTGAGCCTCTCCTGATGCCGCAGGAGATGCTGCTTTTGTTGTGGTGCTTCCTCTAAAGGGAAATGCTCTTATTCCAGAGGAATAATGCAGCGCGTGAGAAATGCCAGGCTGGCATCTGCACCTAAGAATCGTAGAATCATAGAACAACCAGGTTGGAAGAGACCCACCGGCTCATCGAGTCAAACCGTTCCTATCCAAAGAACTCATCCTGCACAGGGAAATGAGGAGAAAGGGGTTGTAGCTGCCTTTTGGGAGCTCCCAGCTACGGATAGAACAGAGAGAAGGCTTCTTCCAAAGCAGACAATACGGCACAGGGCACTAGAAGACCTTCACGCTGTAGAGGTCCCACCAATTGCTCCTCTTTTTGTGAAGGAGTCGAGCTGTAGGATCAAATTGTGGATGAGGTGCTAAGGGACATGGGTTAGTGTCTGATAGGAGCGGTTGGACTCGATGATCTGGTGAGTCTCTTCCAACCTGGTTGTTTTATGGTCCTATGATTCAAATTAGTGCAGGAATCATAGCAAATCCCACGCCAGGCAGGGCTGGCAGAGCTTGGCTGCTCCTGTCTCCCACAGGGAAAGGTCCCATACTGAGGAAAAAAAATGGGGTTTTTTCAATAGTCTCTGAAAACACAAACTACTTTTTCCTCCTTGTTTGGGTCAAAAATTAGGCTGCAATGAGATTCCTCTCCTAGCGTCGCAAACTCAAAGAAAGATATTCCTGCCCAGCTTGAGTGTTCTCAGAGTCACTGTCACACCCGCAGTTACGGCACCAATTGAGGGAATAGAGCACAGAAAACCTCAATTATTTAATCATCACACTTCTTTTTTTTTCTATTCTCATTTAAAATGACCTTCCCTGGTTGAGTCACCTTCCCTGGAGGGGTTGAAGGGATGGGTAGACCTGAGGGACATGGGTTAGTGTTTGATAGGAATGGTTGGACCTGATTATCCGATGGGTCTCTTCCAACCTGGTAATTCTGCGATTCTATGAAAATATTCCTCAGCTTTTTGCACTGTGGAATTCTCTTAACGCACCTCACTACTATTTGTCTTTTACTGCTTTAGCCCTGAGTATTTTAGGGATTTTGCCAGCGTTTTGAATACACACCTTTGCTTTTAAGAGCATTCCTCAGACCTTGATGTGTCTGAGATAACGTAACCCATTCCTATTTTTCTCCCTTGACAGGAGGGGCTCAAAACTTTTGTTAAAGATCCCACTGCTTTCCAGGAATAATAATAATAATAAAAAAAAAAGCCACAATTAGCAACAATGTCCAGACTTGCAAATTCCTGCTCTCCCCAAGACAATAATTGGGTGGTTGTGAGTACAAATACCTGCTTGGAGGAGGGAAATGGTATTGATGGATGGAAAGATTTTTTTTTTTTGGAGGATGGGACAGCCGAGTCCTCACCCAGCTCTTTGCTTTCTGCTCCTGTGTTCGTCCCACTCCCTGTTGCGATGCTGTTTCCAGAAATCTCTCTTACAAAGAGGGAGGTGTGGGACAACAAAACCTGCCTGTGAGCCATGATCCTATCTGTGAGGCCTGATCCTATCTGTGAGTCGTGATCAAACCCATTTTTGTAGGGAGTTTGCAGTTTGCGGAGCTGGAAGAGTAATTAAAAGAGCTCAGATGTCCACGAGCTGTTGAGCTGAACCGTGGACGTGAGGACCGGGAACAGCTTGGAGCTAATAAATCTTGGAATCCGGTCCTGTCACTGTCCATAGGAGATTTTTTTCATTGTGGATATTCACCAATTCTGGCTCCGGTCCCTCCACGAGCCACTATTCATCCCAACAGAATCTCCCCTAAATCGGATCAGGCTCCTAAATCCCACCGGTCCACGGGGTGGGATAAGCAGATGCCATGGCTACTGCTTCTTGCCTGATCCAGCCGACGTCCCCGTTCGCGCACTCGAGCTTAAATCGACCCTTAAAGCACAATGAGGAACCCACAGGGTCAGCTTGTAAACACGGAGGGAGACAAAGCCCCTGCCTCTGGGAATGTGCGACCCACAATGAATTTGATGGTTACAATAAACGTACAGGAAACCAACATTAAAAGACGCCGCGGTGGGAAAGAGCCTTGGCATTGAAAAAGTGATTTAACTGGGAAGGGCAGAGGAGGGCTTTGTAGAACGGAGAAGGCCCCTCCGAGCACGAGGGCTGCAGAAACACATTTACAAGTGCAGGCACGTGCCCAGCCGCTGCGCATCCCTCTGGCTCCTTGCAACACTTGTGTCCTGTATGTTCCAAGGGCATCTTGGCTTGGATCAGACACAGTGTGACCAGCAGGGCCAGGGAGGTTATTCTCCCTCTGGTCTCAGCACTGGTGAGACTGCTCCTCGAATCCTGGGGTCAGTTGTGGACCCTTCACCACAAGAAGGAGGTTGAGGCACTGGAGTGAGTCCAGAGAAGAGCAATGAAGCTGGTGAAGGGGCTGGAGGAGAAGAGGAGTGTCTGAGAGAGCTGGGGGTGTTTATCCCGGAGAAGAGGAGGCTGAGGGGAGACCTCATTGCTCTCTCCAACTACATGAAAGGAGGTTGTGGAGAGGAGGGAGCTGGGCTCTTCTCCCAAGGGACAGGACAAGAGGGAATGGCCTCAAGTTCCACCAGGGGAGGTTTAGTCTGAACATTAGGAGGAAGTTTTTCACAGAAAGGGTGATTGGGCAGTGTCAGAGGCTGCCCAGGGAGGTGGTTGATTCCCCTTCCCTGGAGTTGTTTAAGGGACGGGTGGACGAGGTGCTGAGGGACATGGTTTAGTGTTTGATAGGAATGGTTGGACTTGATGATCCGATGGGTCTCTTCCAATCTGGTGATTCTATGATTCTATGATTCCAGGAGCCAGAGATCCGGATCATCCACTGCTTCCGAACAGAGAAACCAGCCAAGAAAATGATGTCTCTCAAAGTTCTCTCTCTGCTCCTGGTTTCCCTGGGCTTTGTTTTGATGGAAGAGAATGTCTCGGGGTAAGTGTTTTGGAAAGCTCGGCATGTATCTTGAGCCGTTTCCAGCTGCTCACAGGCGGTAAATGGACTCTTTCCATTGGCATCCCCGGTGAGTAGGTGAGAACATGGGTCCTGAGGTAGATCTGAGATAATGGAAACTGCCACGGGTACAGAGATGAGCAGATGATAAGAGAGAGATCAAACCCAAGCCCTGAGCCTTTGAGCCAGAGCCAGGAACTCCCAAGCTTTCCCTACAAACTTCACAGCTCTGAGTTATGAGGAACAAGCTGGAAGTCAACCAGAAGAGAAGCAGGTTGGCTGAGAAATAGAAACAAGATTTTATTGTTTCGCACAAATGAGGCTTCAGGGCATGTGGTGTTTAGGTGCTTCTGAAGTGATGACCAGGCACCTACAGCAGGCGTAGAATAAATATTGCCCTCTCTTTCCATGGCTCCTGCTGCAAAATTTCCAACTACCACCTGAGAAGATCCAAAAGGATCCTTGTGAGAGAACCAGGAGCTGCTGCAATAACAGATAACAGGACTAAAAGGGAGATTTGTTGCTAACTTGGGTAGTTGGAGACTATATAGAATCATAGAATCATAGAACAACCAGGTTGGAAGAGACCCATCGGATCGTCGAGTCCAACCATTCCTATCTAACACTAACCCATGTCCCTCAGGACCTCATCTACCTGTGCCTTATACACCTCCAGGGAAGGGGAATCAACCACCTCCCTGGGCAGCCTCTGCCAGTGCCCAATGACCCTTTCTGTGAAATATTTTTTCCTAATGTCCAACCTAAACCTCCCCTGGTGGAGCTTGAGGCCATTCCCTCTTGTCCTGTCCCCTGTCCCTTGGGAGAAGAGCCCAGCTCCCTCCTCTCCACAACCTCCTTTCAGGGAGTTGTAGAGAGTAATGAGGTCTCCTCTCAGCCTCCTCTTCTCTAGGCTAAACACCCCCAGCTCTGTCAGACGCTCCTCATAGGTTCTGTTCTCCAGCCCCTTCACCAGCATCTACCTTGTCCAATCTGCATTGCTCTCAGGGTCAGCCCTTGGTTCTTGGCATCACCCCTGAGCCTCTTGAGGACACAGGAAAGGTTTCCTTAGAATCATAGAATCACCAGGTTGGAAGAGACCCCCCGGATCATCAAGTCCAACAACTGACCTTAGGTGTGCAGCTCACTGGAGGAGGGAGCCTGAGCACACTCGGTGCTTCAGCTCAGCCAAAGCCCATGGTTGGACTTGATGATCCGGTGGTTGGACTTGATGATCCGGTGGGTCTCTTCCAACCTGATGATTCTATGAATCAGTCTACAACAGAGAAAACCACACTGACTCCAGAGTGCCAGCAAATCCCCGAGATCTCCTCCCGAGTCACCAAATCTGGGCTGCATCAGCATTAGCATCCAGCAAAACAGGCGAGGAGGATCCTCACCCCGTCTCTGGCCACATTACAAAGCAGAAATGGTACTGAGACAGAAGAAATGTGACCTCAAACCCCTGCTGATGTGCAGCCCAAGTGAAATCGTGCCTCGTGCGCTCTTGGCTCAAGTGGAACTTGCTTTGTCTCTGTGCTCTTGCCCCAGGGTGAGTGTTCCCAGCTCCAGACCCGTGCAACGACGCTACTCCGAGGCCACCCTGGCGAGCGACTACAGCCGCACGATGGACACGATGCTGAAGAAGAACTTTGTGGAGTGGTTGCTAGCCAGACGGGAGAAGAAAAGCGAGTAAGTGTGCGGACTTCCAACTCTCCTGCCATCTAAACTCGGAGGTGTCGTCAGTTGCCTGACGGCTCCAGCAGAAGGCAGAGCCGAGGATGTTTTTCTTGGACTGCAGAGGTGATGCTCTGGGGAGTCGATTTTCGGGGTTTTTTTGTATTTTTGTAAGTCCTAGAACTGTTCATGGTCATAGAATCATAGAATCACCAGGTTGGAAGAGACCCACCAGATCATCCAGTCCAACCATTCCTATCAAACACTAACCCATGTCCCTCAGGACCTCATCTACTCGTCCCTTAAACACCTCCAGGGAAGGTGAATCAACCACCTCCCTGGGCAGCCTATTCCAATGCCCGATGACCCTTTCTGTGAAAAACTTCCTCCTAAGGTCTAGGGACATTCCCTTCACATTAAGACCTTCTAAGGCTTATTCTGCATTTTTGCTACCGAATCCAAATGGAGAATGCTAGGCAGATGAAAAGAAATTCGTAAGAGTTAAATTTGATGAGCATCAGCAGCATTTACTGAAATTTATAATACAAGTTACAAGTATATTCCTCCCTATGAGGACTGGCTGAGAGAGCTGGGGGTGTTTCTCCTGGAGAAGAGGAGGCTGAGAGGAGACCTCATTACTCTCTACAACTATCTGAAGGGAGGTTGTAGAGAGGAGGGAACTGGGCTCTTCTGCCAAGTGACAGGGGACAGGACAAGAGGGAATGGCCTCAAGCTCCACCAGGGGAGATTTAGGCTAGAGATTAGGAGGAAGTTTTTCACACAGAGGGTCATTGGGCATTGGAATAGGCTGCCCAGGGAGGGGGTTGATTCCCCTTCCCTGGAGGTGTTTAAGGAACAGGTGGATGAGGTCCTGAGGGACATGATTTAGTGTTTGATAGGAATGGTTGGACTCGATGATCCAATGGGTCTCTTCCAACCTGGTTGTTCTATGATTCTATATTGCTCTACATAGAAAGATTTTTACTGCTGATTGACTGTATCTATATGACTCTGTGCTTTCTATGCACCACAACAAAGTAAGTGCAGGTTTAGTGTTAGTGTCAGAATTAAGTTCTTACTTTCACCATTTGGAATTGGATGCCTTAAGATTCTTTTGCCCCTCACAGTTATTTGGTTTAAACAGCGAAATAAGATCATAGAATCATAGAATCATAGAACAACCAGGTTGGAAGGGACCCATCGGATCTTCTAGTCCAACCATTCCTATCTAACACTAAACCATGTCCCTCAGGACCTCATCCACCTGTGCCTTAAACCCCTCCAGAGAAGGTGAATCAACCACCTCCCTGGGCAGCCTATTCCAATGCCCAATGACCCTTGCTGTAAAAAACCTCTTCCTAATCTCCAGCCTAAATCTCCCCTGGCGGAGCTTGAGGCCATTCCCTCTCGTCCTGTCCCTTGGGAGAAGAGCCCAGCTCCCTCCTCTCCACAACCTCCCTTCAGGGAGTTGTAGAGAGCAATGAGGTCTCCCCTCAGCCTCCTCTTCTCCAGGCTAAACAACCCCAGCTCTCCAGATGACATATGCTGGTTGGATCTTTGAAAGTTGAAAGTGGAAGTGATATGTTTTTGAAAAAAATTGTTTGCTTTACTTGCCCATTTATTTGCTCAAGCAAAGATCAAACCAGTCCCATGTCCAAGCATCCTTCTCTCTACCCAAGACCGACTCTTGGCTGCCTGGGGATGGGCTGGGAGGGAGCCGGGGGGTTGTGGAAATGCGACATTCTGGCACCCTCTGGTGGCACCTCGGGCTGATATCGTGCCGTGTCGCCTCTCCAGCAACCTCCTCGAAGCGTCCAAGAGGGAAACTGAGTCCCAGGATGCAGCTGCGAGCAGCGGCCAGAGGTGGAACCTGGAAGACATCTTCACCTGGCTCCTCACAGCCAAGAAAAACCAGAGGTGAGGTGGGAGAAGAGTGAGAGGGATGCTGCTGGCAGGTCATAGAATCATAGAATCACCAGGATGGAAGAGACCCACTAGATCATCAAGTCCAACCATTCCTATCAAACACTAAACCAAGTCCCTCAAGACCTCATCCACCTGTGCCTTAAACACCTCCAGGGAAGGGGAATCAACCACCTCCCTGGGCAGCCTATTCCAATGCCCAATAACCCTTTCCGTGAAAAACTTCTTTCTAATGTCTAGGGATGAGGTCCCCAAGCATTTTACTCCTCAAGGAATAATTTTTTGAGCTAAGAATCAGTGGAAACCGCTTCCCACGGGGAAAGGAAGACTTTAATTACAAAAGGTAATTCCGCATTTTGCAGTTCTGGCTCAAGGGGCAAAGGAAAAGCCTCTCTAATTTTGAAAATTCATCACAAAATGCAGATATCAAAAATCCAATGAGGGCTTTGGTTTTGCAAATGTCGAAGCCAGCGCTTGGATAAGGTCACAGCACAGGATGGTGATGGGGCTGAGCTCTTCCACGCTGCGAATCATAGAACAACCAGGTTGGAAGGGACCCATCGGATCTTCTAGTCCAACCATTCCTATCAAGCACTAAAACAAGTCACTCAGGACCTCATCTACCCGTCCCTTAAACACCTCCAGGGAAGGTGACTCAACCCCCTCCCTGGGCAGCCTATTCCAATGCCCAATGACCCTCTGTGTGAAAAATGTGCCATTAGGACACAAGAAACCAAACTGCAGGGCTCTCACCCAACCCAAACGAAGCTCTTACGAAGAAAACTCTCCCAAGTGAGATGCAGGTGACATAGAGGCAGTTCTGCTGAATATTTTGATTTGATCGAAGAAACCCCCAGGGACAAAACCCAGACCTCAGTGGTTCACGCTCAGCACGTGGACCAGTGCAGTTTTAAATAAGGAGCACAGGGAGAGTATGAGGGGTGCAGTTCGAAGCTGAAAGAGAGGAGATTGAGATGAGATCTTGGAGAGAAATGTTCTCCTGTGAGGGTGAGTTGCCCCAAGCAGTGATGGCTGCCCCATCCCTGGAGGGGTTCAAGGGCAGGTTGGATGGGGCTTGGAGCCCCTGATCCAGTGGGAGGTGTCCCTGCTTATGGCAGGAGTGGAACTGGATGGGCTTTGAGGTCCCTTCCAACCCAAACCATTCCATGATTCTAGCTACAAACCAGCTTTTTCCTGCTATCGCTGCCATAAGCTCTTGGGTTGAAGAGCTCATCACCTAAACACGCACCAAGGCAGGAGAGCTGCCTGCCCACCCCAGGAGGGATTTCCCAGCTTGATTCTGATCTGTGCCCTTTACCAGGGACACTCATAACTTCTTTAAGATTTAATCATCTTGAAAGATGAGAGATGGAGAACAAGTCTGATGAGGAGCAGCTGAGAGAGCTGGGGGTGTTTATCCTGGAGAAGAGGAGGCTGAGGGGAGACCTCATTGCTCTCTGCAACTCCCTGAGAGGAGGTTGTAGAGAGGAGGGAGCTGGGCTCTTCTCCCAAGGGACAGGATGGGAGGGAATGGCCTCAAGCTCCACCAGAGGAGGGTCAGGATGGACATTAGGAAAAAATATTTAACAGAAAGAGTGATTGGGCATTGGAATAGGCTGCCCAGGGAGGGGGTTGAGTCACCTTCCCTGGAGGGTTTAAGGGACAAGTGGATGAGGTGCTGAGGGACATGGGTTAGTGATTGATGGGAATGGTTGGACTTAATGATCCGGTGGGTCTTTTCCAACCTGGTGATTCTATGATTCCATTGTGGTCGGGGTGAGGATGGTGATGTAGAACAGGTATTTCTGGGTGAGGTAAGGGAGCCCATCTGGAAGAGGTGGTTGCTGCCGCCGGTGCCGGCTCTTCCCAAGCCATCTGGCTGGAGCGCACTCGTGCATCGTGGCCCCGCGCGGCTTTGTGCTGCGTCAGCGCATCCGCACCCTGTCGATGGCCCCGTTCACCTCCCCCAAAGCTCAGCTTATGTCACAAATGTTCAAATTAGACACACGAGGCTGAAGCGAAAACCTCTTCTGGGGCACTTTCTAGGCTGAGAAAACCCAACAGTGACTGAGGAGCTCATCTCTCGTTTTTGACACGAAGGGAATTCACAAACCCTAACAGGTTGTTGCTGCTTAGTCCTAAAATGGTGGCAAGAAGGGGGGAAAAAGCACTTACCGCACGCAGCCCACATCCCTCAGGCTCCATCCTAGCGTCTTCAGGAAAAACAGGAATTCTAACTGCAGGGAGTCATGGATGGTCACCCAGCACAAGGTTCCAGGGGTGTTTGTTGTCCTCTGCACGAAAATGCGTTAGAAATGGAGGTGTAGGGAGGCCACAGGGTAGGGGAAATGAGCAGAGTTGTGGTTCACAGAGGTGTCTCGGGCCAGGCATTTGGGAAATGGGAGCCTGAGAATCCCCAGTCCCACTGAAAATACCGAATCAAAGGCACGAGGGCTTTCAGGGCTCTCCAGAGGTCACTGCGTCTGACCCCGGCTCCCAGGCAGGATCAGCGAGCCCCAAACTGCTCCCGACAGATGTTTGTCCAACCTGGCCAGGGAAAGGGGGCAGCCGAGGGGGAGGGGGGAACCTTTGATGGGGGAGATTAATCAGCTTGGCCAGCTTCGTTAAAAACAAAATGTTTTCCAGTGTCTCCCTTAATCTCCTTAATTGCAAATTAAAAAAAAAAAAAAGCAACTTGCAGGGGAAAGTCCTCTTGGAACAAAGGCTTGATGAGCATTGATGATGCTTCACCCCCTCTCGGCTTTTGTTTTGCTGCCGTTTGGGGCTTGGTGGAGTTGAAGAGTAGGATGGGGGCACCGAAAGTAGGATGGGGGCACCGAGCTGCTCTTTCTCACCCCCTCAAACCTGACACGATGGCTTCTGAGCAGCCCAAACACACCGAGATCAAGGCACTGTTGGGTGCAGAGCTCTCCGTGTTGAGCAGAGGTGAAAGGTTTTTGTAGGTTTGTCAGAGGCAAGAAGTCAAGGAAAGCAAAACATCCCAGTGACCTTGATGGGATTGGGGCCACGAGGCCGTCACACACGGCAGCTGGATCCTCACCTCTCCTCTCCTGTCATAATGTGGCTCATTTCTTGCAGTTTGGCTTCTCTGGAAGAGCTGAAGGATGTTTTGAACCCAGAGTTTCTGACGTGGCTGATGTCGACTGATCTCTGCAGAGCAACGTGAGTGGCTCTCCTACCCATTCCCCTTGCCACAAGCAGCCCTACAGCTCCTTTCCCAGCCCTTGACCCCAAAGGTCCTTGGTGCAGAGCGCAGCCAATTAATTTAGGATTTCTTTAGAAAACCAGAGCGCTCACATGGCCCAGTTTGACTGAATTCAACTGCAAAGGCCAAGAAGATGCTGTGAGGGCTGGAGCGCCTGTAGGAGGACAGGCTGAGAGAGTTGGGGTTGTTCAGCTTGGAGAAGAGAAGGCTCCGTGGAGACATTAGAGCAGCTTCCAGGACTGAAAGGGGCTCCAAGAAAGCTGGGGAGGGGCTCTTGATCAGGGAAAGGATGAGGGGAATGATTTTCAGTTGAAAGAGACTGAGATGAGATCTCGAGGAGAAATGTTCTGTGAGGGCAAGGAGGTCCTGGCCCAGGTTGCCCAGAGCAGGGGTGGCTGCCGCATCCCTGGAGGGGTTCAAGACCAGGTTGGATGGGGCTTGGAGCCCCTGATCCAGTGGGAGATGTCCCTGGGGTTGGAAGTGGATGGGCTTGGAGGTCCCTTCCAACCCAAACCATTCCAAGATTCTATGAAATCCTTTCCCCCTCTTTTCAATGAGAAAAGGAGTTGTTCATCGAACCGCACACAGAAAATACTTTTCTGTGATTTTTACGCTGCCATGAGAGGCATTCGGAGAGAAACACAGCAAGAACCCAAGACGCAAAAGGCACAGGAAGGGCCTGGAGGAGGCTCGGGGAACGTGAGCCCATCTTCTGCCGAGCTGAGTAAAGCGAAGGCTGAGACAAAGTCACCAGCGATAAAACCCAGAGCGAGAAAAGAGCTGTTTATGCTAATGGCAAAAGTTGGCACAGGAACAAAAAGGGATGAACTGACCATGAATAAATGTAGGGTGGAAATGAGAGGCAGCTCTGTGCTTACAGACAATTCCCCGCAGCTCGGGCAGACAATGCGAGAGCCGAGCAGCAGCCACCAACAAACAACTGTGAGCTCACCCTGCAGCCTCTCAGGCAGGGAAAGTGGCTCTTCTCCTCCAAGCAGCTGCTGGTTTTTCTCCAAATTTAGGGTTAGACAGTGATGCTGACACCTCTCATGCTGTCAGAAGGAGCTACAAGGTGCTGGAGGTGGCTGCAGGGCAGAGAAGGCGAGGGACCTGGGGGTGCTGGTCGACAGCCGAATGAACATGAGGCAGCAGTGTGCCCAGGTGGCCAAGAAGGCCAATGGCATCCTGGCTTGTGTCAGAAATGCTGTGACCAGCAGGTCCAGGGAGGTTATTCTACCTCTGTACTCAGCACTGGTGAGGCCACTCCTCGAATCCTGGGGTCAGTTGTGAGCCCCTCACCACAAGAAGGATGTTGAGGCTCTGGAGTGAGTCCAGAGAAGAGCAATGAAGGTGGTGAAGGGGCTGGAGAACAGGCCCTATGAGGAGCGGCTGAGAGAGCTGGGGGTGTTTATCCTGGAGAAGAGGAGGCTGAGGGGAGACCTCATTACTCTCTACAACTACCTGAAAGGAGGTTGTGGAGAGGAGGGAGCTGGTCTCTTCTCCCAAGTGACAGGGGACAGGACAAGAGGGAATGGCCTCAAGCTCCACCAGGGGAGATTTAGGCTGGAGATTAGGAGGAAGTTTTTCACACAGAGGGTGATTGGGCATTGGAATAGGCTGCCCAGGGAGGTGGTTGATTCCCCTTCCCTGGAGGTGTTTAAAGGACGGGTAGAGGAGGTCCTGAGGGACATGGGTTAGTGTTTGATAGGAATGGTTGGACTTGATGATCCGATGGGTCTCTTCCAACCTGGTTGTTCTATGATTCTATGAACTCGTGCCTCATTTCCCATCAGCACCAAAAGGAAAGGGGTGAAGGGCAGTGCCTCAGGGATTTATGTTTCCTCTCCCTCTTTCTGCTCTGTCAGGGCTGTGTGACCCCAGGACCTGCCCAAGGAGCTCCCTCTGCACCCTACCAGGACACTTGAGGAGGAGGATGTCTTACGCTCCCTCTGTTCTGTGTGTGTTTGTCTGTTTTGCTGATGCAAGTAATAAAGAGTTTGGTCTGAAGCTAAAAGGAGGCTCAGATAAGCCTTGATTTGGGGGCAGAGGTTCAGACATTAGGAAAAACTTTTTCACAGAAAAGGTCATTGGGCAGTGGTAAAGGCTACCCAGGGAGGGGCTTGAGTCACCTTCCCTGGAGGGTTTAAGGGACGGGTGGACGAGGTGCTGAGGGACATGGGTTAGTGATTGATGGGAATGGTTGGACTCGATGATCCAGTTGGTCTCTTCCAGCCTGGTGATTCTATCATCATACGAAATAGACACTATTCCCCCAAACCACGCGGGGGGAGGGCTTAGCAGGGAGATTGGCCCCGCCCCCATGGCCCCGCCCACGAACAAGTCCCGCCCCCATAAGAATCATCCATCATGTCAAGCCACGCCCCCTCTCGCATAGCAACCACACAACCCTCTGACCAAGCCACGCCTCCCTCACGTGAACCTGTGCCACCCGTCGCTTGTCGATGACGTCACGCGGCGCGCGGAGGGGCTGGGGCCGGGATGCACCGGCGAGGGGTGGGCGCGGGCGCTATCGCCAAGAAAAAACTCGCGGAGGTGAGGGGAGCATCGGGACGGGAAGGAAGGGGTGAGGGACCGCGGGTGGTGCCAGGCCCAGGGATGATGGTGGCGGGACCAGGGGCGGCGGAGTGTCAGGCCCTGGGAGCGGGTGTCAGGCCCTAGAAGGGGGTCTCCTCAGGCACAGGAGGGAGTGTCAGGCCCTAGGAGGGGGTCTCCTCAGGCCCTAGGAGAGGGTGTCAGGCCCTAGGAGAGGGTCTCCTCAGGCCTGAGAGGGGGTGTGAGGCCCTAGAAGGAGGTCTCCTCAGGCCCGGGAGGGGGTGTCAGGCCCTAGGACGGGGTCGCCTCAGGCATGGGAGGGGGTGTCAGTCCCTGGAGGGGGTGTCAGGCCCTAGAAGGGGGTCTCCTCAGGCACAGGAGGGAGTGTCAGGCCCTAGAAAGGGGTCTCCTCAGGCCCAGGAGGGGGTGTCAGGCCCTAGGAGGGGGTCTCCTCAGGCCCTAGGAGAGGGTGTCAGAGCCTAGGAGGGGGTCTCCTCAGGCACAGGAGGGAGTGTCAGGCCCTAGGAGGGGATCCCCTCAGGCCCGGGAGGGGTGTCAGACCTTAGGAGGGGGTCTCTTCAGGCCCGGGAGGGGGATGTCGGGTCCTGAGGGGTGTGAGTGGGTGTCCAGAGAGCAGGGCAGTGTCCTCACATCCACCATCCCAGCTGGTGCCAGCCCAGCCCAAAGCCAGGGTACCCCCTGCTTCCAGGCAGCCACCCTACATGCCCAGGGCACTGGACTGTGGTCCTCCAGGTCCATCCGTCCTCCAGGAGCCCCTCTCTCAGCCAGTTTTGGTTTCTGGTCCTTCAGCACTCTCTCCACCTCCTGTTTTCCTCCTGCAGGCAAAGTACAAGGAGCGAGGGACAGTCCTGGCCGAAGACCAGCTGGCCCAGGTGGGAGATCCAGCCCTGACCCGGGAATCACGAGGGTTGTGAGCCCAGCTGCAACTGGGCTTTGTTTCCCCCTCCGCGTTGGTGCCTGGAGCAGCTCCACGAGCAGCGTGGATGACAATGGTGCCTGTCAGGCTGCCTTTCCATCTGAACTGTGCTGCCTGCTGCGGCTCTCGCTCTGGGAGCTCAGCACCATGTCATAGAATCACCAGGTTGGAAGAGACCCACCGGATCATCGAGTCCAACCATTCCCATCAATCACTAACCCATGTCCCTCAGCACCTCGTCCACCTGTCCCTTAAACCCCTCCAGGGAAGGTGAATCAACCACCTCCCTGGGCTGCCTGCTCCAACGCCCAATGACCCTTTCCGTGAAAAACTTCCTCCTAATCTCTAGCCTAAATCTCCCCTGGTGGAGCTTGAGGCCATTCCCTCTTGTCCTGTCCCCTGTCCCTTGGGAGAAGAGCCCAGCTCCCTCCTCTCCACAACCTCCTCTCAGGGAGTTGTAGAGAGCAATGAGGTCTCTCCTCAGCCTCCTCTTCTCCAGGATAAACACGCCCAGCTCTCTCAGACGTTCCTCATAAGGCCTGTTCTCCAGCAGCACAAAGAGGCCCGAGCATTCTGTGAGGGCTCTGCTCCCTCAACACCCGTTGGGGGCTGTGTTTATGGAAAAAAATGCATTAAATAAGCGGTAAGACCACAGTGCTTCTCTCTAATTCTCTTTCAGATGTCCAAGCAGCTGGACATGTTTAAGACCAACTTAGAAGAGTTTGCCAGCAAACACAAGCAGGAGATCCGCAAAAACCCTGAGTTCCGAGTCCAGTTCCAGGACATGTGCGCCACGATTGGAGTGGATCCTTTGGCATGTGAGGAGCAGGCACGGGGCTTAATTGTCTACGTTAATTGCCTAGGGATTCCCTGTGTTGGTCTCACACTGCAAGCAGCTCACAGGGACACTGAAGTCTCACTGAGGAAAGCTGTTGGTGTGTCCATCTTTGGGGCTTGTGACTTGGTGTGTGGTCACTTTGGGTGCTGGTTACATAAAAGGAAAACCAGGTAGAGCAAAAAAAATCAAAGCCTTGGTATTAACAGATCTGAGTCTGCACAGCGAGGGGTGTGAGCAGCCTCCTCAGTGCCAGTTACAAAAGGATGTTTTTGCTGAGAGTCCAATTGCTTTCCCTTTTCTTCGCAGCTGGTAAAGGATTCTGGTCAGAGATGCTGGGAGTTGGAGACTTTTACTATGAGCTGGGGGTGCAGATTGTCGAAGTTTGCCTGGCTCTGAAGCACAGGAATGGAGGTGAGGATCCTGCTGCCTCTGGTTCATAGAATTATAGAATCATAGAACAATCAGGTTGGAAGGGACCCATCGGATCTTCTAGTCCAGCCATTCCTGTCAAAGATGGAAGATGCAGCAGATGGGAGGCTGCCCTTTCTGTAAGGAAATGAGTCGCACTGCTCTGTGTAGAATTCAGAGATTACTGAGATGGTTGTTTTGTCTTTGTTTTCCCCCAAAAAACCTGGTTCTGTTCATACACGGTTCCAGCTCTGCTGCTAGGGATCAGCCAAGTGTGCATCCCTGCCTGAATCAACCACCTCTGCCCTGTTTTGGGGAACAAAACCGTAACTTGCAGGATCCTGGGAAGGAAAAAGGATCAATGGCAAACACAAAGGAGTAAAAAAACTGCTGAGTTACTGCTTCAAGCCCTTACTGGGTTGTCTCTGAAGGGTAACAGCAATAGCCTGTGAATGGTTGGACTCAATGATCCGGTGGGTCTCTTCCAACCTGGTGATTCTATGATTCTATGACATGATCCTAGCAATAGCCAATTCCAAGAGCTGGAATGCGGTTGCTAAGTCCTAATGAAAAGATAGATCTTTTTCTCTCTCCAAAAGGGCAATCTGAGACTAAGAATGGGCCACAGCAAAAGGAGTTGAAACATGAGTTCAATCCATTTGTGGGAGAAGGGAACAGCTGACTGCCCTGTGTTAGTTCTGGGGACAGGAGTGAGCAGGGGCCGATCTCACCCAAGGCTCCATCCCAGGAACAACGAGCAGCTGCTTGGAAGTGGAGGGCAGGGCTGAGCCAGCAGCAAATGCACCGAAGCCCCTTGGCTGCTCTTGCTGCAGCAGTTTTGTCGCTGTGCACTAACGATTCTCTGTCCTCTTCTGCTGACTCCTAGGTCTGATAACGCTGGAGGAACTTCACCAGCAGGTGCTGAAGGGAAGGGGGAAGTTTGCTCAGGATGTCAGCCAGTGAGTATGTGTGAACAGAGGGGGAAAGGCAGGGACCAGTCTCAGCCAGCACTTAAGCGCTGCTGTTAATTGGACTCCAAATTTGACTTCTAGCAATGGAGCCACTTACATGTTACTCGCATTTAATGACTTTGCCAGTTCAGAAAGCAGCAGAGCACTTTCTGTGGGGAACAAAGGGCTGTTGCCTTGAGCTGGAGACAATCTGTCCCATGTGCTCTCCTGAGCTGTAAGGAAGAGGCTGATACAGGTCATTACAGAAGCAGATTTTAAGACACGGCCTATGATGGTGACTAATTGGGGCTGAATCTTAAACTTCAGCATTTGCAGCTCCGGTGCTGCCATGTCTGGCAGGCAATAGGGACATTCTGAATTGCTTTATATAGACTTTTCCCAGTGTTGATTAACTAAAACTGCAGCAAGCTCTGAGAGGTTATAGCTGCTCAGAGCTTCTGCACCTCAAGCCTTCCTCACTTACAGAGCGTAGTGTGCAGCTTGAGAGGCTCCTGCTTTAAAGCTCTGCATTGCCCTCTGCTCCTCAGGGACGATCTCCTCCGTGCAATCAAGAAGCTGAAGGTCTTGGGGAGTGGCTTTGGGATTATCCCAGTTGGTGGAACGTATCTGATCCAGTCTGTACCAGCTGAACTGAACATGGATCACACGGTCGTCCTGCAGCTGGCAGAGGTACTGGGCCAGGAGATCTCAAAATACAACCAACCCTGAAAGAACCTCGTTCCTTCCACAACAGTGAACTGTGATCAGACCAGGCCTGTAGGCACAACTGTCCCCACGCTCTTCTAAACTGTATCGAAGCCTTAACTATAAGCAGAGAGAATCACAGTTTAGGTTTGAAAAGACCTTTAAGATCCAAGTCCAACCATAAACCCAACACTGACAGCTCCACTGCTAAACCATGTCCCTTAGCACCACATCCACAGGGCTTTTTAACCCCTCTGGGGGGGGGGACTCCATCCCTGTCCCAGGCAGCCTGTTCCACGCAGTATATTTTCTCTCATTTCAGAAAAACGGCTACGTAACAGTTGGGGAGATCAAGTCCAGTCTGAAGTGGGAGACAGAACGCGCAAAGCAGGTGCTGGTATGTACGAAAGTCTCTTGTGCAGTGGAGTTCGGGGACTGTGGAGCCCTGCAGCCAGCGCTGGGGCTGTGTTACTGTGACCCTGGATATGTGACTCATAACACTGTCATTTTGTGTTATCCCAGCATGCTCTGGGGACCCTGAGCTAGCATGAAAACCAAAGAGTGCACATTGTGCAAACAGGCTGAGGAACACAGAACCTCAGAAGCCGCAGATATTCCTGTGACTTCACTAATATCCATTAAAACAGGAATCTTGTTAGCTCAGGTCCTCCATGAACAGGCACGGCCGGGTGTCCGAACTGGAGTTTTCCCAGTCGAGTAAAAATTACTGCAGCCCAAGTTCTACACCTCCCATATCCCAGAATAAATGGGAGGTTAGGCCTGTGCTGTGGCTTCCCTTCATCTTCCATCATCTTCAAACATCTTAGCCTGGAGAAGAGGAGGCTGAGAGGAGACCTCATTGCTCTCTGCAACTCCCTGAGAGGAGGTTGTGGAGAGGAGGGAGCTGGGCTCTTCTCCCAAGGGACAAGACGAGAGGGAATGGCCTCAAGCTCCACCAGGGGAGGGTCATGCTGGACATTAGGAAAAAAAATTTCACGGAAAGGGTGATTGGGCAGTGGCAGAGGCTGCCCAGGGAGGGGGTTGAGTCACCTTCCCTGGAGGGGTTTAAGGGAGGGGTGGATGAGGTGCTGAGAGACATAGGTTAGTATTTCATGGGAATGGTTGGACTCGATGATCTGGTGGGTCTCTTCCACCCCAGTGATTCTATGATTCCCATTTAGTTAAGTTCCGTTCACAGTTTCTGCTCTCTTTGTCCAGGAACACCTGCTGAAGGAGGGAATGGCCTGGCTGGACACGCAGGCAGGAGGAGAACCTCAGTACTGGCTGCCTGCTCTTTTTACTGAGCTGTACTCCCAGGAGGTCACTCCAGAGGAAGCCAAGGAGGCGATACCCTGACTGCTGTATGTTGTGCCTGTGTCCAGCCTGTCCTGCGAGGTCATTGGGTATCGGAAACACAGGGACAGTGGACTCCAAATAAAAGTTTTGTAAAAAGTCTCTAAAGTCTGAAAAGTCAAACAGGACCAACTTCCATACTCGCTTACCTCTGCTTTTTCTCCTCCCTTGTGGGTGGAAATGCCACTCACCAGACAACTAATGACCTCATCACAGCAAGAGGAAAGTTATCTATGCTGCTAGTGCGACTGCAGCCTTGGAGGGTGCAAGAGTGACTCTGGCTAAAGGATCCCGGAGCCAGGAGTGACACTGAGGAGCTGCTCTGTAGTGCTTTCTGCTCTGAGTCTCAGCCGCTGTTCCGCTAAGGAGCCACCAACAGTCTGGATTCTGCCAAAACAAACTTTATTGCACAAAAAAAAAAAAAAAAATTCTTATGTACAATAGTATATAAACAAGGTATCTTAGAGTGACTCTTGTGCATATATTTTCAACTCGATTAGGTCTAAAAATCTGTTGCTAAAACATCTCTCTGCCTAGAGCAGTCGTTTTCAGGATTGTCACTTGGAAACATTCAGAAATGGCAGGACAGACGTTAGAGCTATAAAACCAAATGCTTCTCGGTTACAGCCACATGCGAGTCAGGTGAGGAGAGTCCACAGTAAGGCATTTTCTGGTTCGGTCAGATCGGTGGGTGCTAACGCCACATGCATCACACACGGGTTTCAGAACAGGCTCTGCCTCTCGGGAAGGCAGCAGAGTCCCAGTTCTACCCACAACGCTACCGAACGGTGAGAAACAATGCGACATTTACACAGGGATCAGAGGTGGTAACGGAGTGGGCAGCTCAGGGCTTCCCGGGAGACACTGCTCCAGCCTCTGTTCCCAGCGAGTGCTGCTCTAGTTACTCTCATCTGGATGTGTTCAGTGAGTCCTACATAAGGACTCCACTTTCCCTCGAGGGAAGAGAGGGGTTAAGTCTAAATCAAGGCAAGGACAGACCCAGGGGAAGGGGTAAAAAAGGTTCTCGAGTTGCTAAAGGGAACCTTAACAATTCAGAAATGTTTCCACCTTCCAGCTTTCTGGAGTTGCTCAGGCAGCAGCGCACAGGCTCCCGAGTTCTGCAGGCATGGATATAAATCAGAGCCTGAACTCAGCGACACGTGGGGCGATGCCTTGTGTGCAGCACATGGCAGGGACCTTCTGGTCCCTTTCTCTGATTTTTTTAAGAACAAAGCTGACCGCATTGGACGTTCTCCCACCTTTACGAGGAGTCTGAAACAGGGTTGAGCCAGTGGGAAGGTGTGTAAGGAAATAGGGAGAGGGCAGGACCATGTGCAACTTCGTGCTTAGCTTCCTATCAAAGTTCCAGTAACAATAATTAAAAAAAAAAAAGAAAGTGGATTAAGCTCCTTATCAACAAAATATTACACTGCTCCAATCAGTCACCACCAGAGAAGCTGGGAATTTCACTTCCACCCAAGTGACATCAAATACATCTTGATGCAATGACTCCGGCAGCCAGCAGACCCCTCTCCCTGAGCGCTGGCCTCACTCCGCTCACTGGGAGAACCTAAAGCCTCCAAATCCCCACAGGGTTAATGGGACAGGCAGAGGAATTTGTCAGTAGCAAGGCCTAAGTAAACCGCCGAAAAACCTAAACTGTTCAAGAACTGCACCCCAGACCAGCGGCTTATGTAGCTTCCTCACTCCCTTTATCCTAATGCTCCGGTCTGATGGATCAGGGGAGTGAGGTGCAGGAGGAAGGGAGGAAAATAAATTACTGCCCCGAGTAGAGGTGGAAAGCAAAGAGAACGTCGGTAAAGGGAGCAAAACAGCCTTGTTCAGAGCAGCCAGAATAAGGTACTTCTAGAATGTTAAATTCAAATCAACATCTTAAAAGAAAAAATAGACAAACTAGACTTATTTTGCAGTGCTCCCCCTGTCTCTGACCAATGATTTCCTCAGCCTCCCTTCCCCAAAATTCCAGGATGAAAACACCACCTGCCCTCGACTTATGGATTTCTGCAGTTTCCAACTCTCACCTGTCCTTCTGCACCTAAAGTCTCGGTAGACAAAGTCACCCAGGACTTGAGTAAAGCTTTCAGAGAGGAGCCCAGATTCCACCACTGCTCTTTATCTTTGGTCTGTCTAGAACAGTGTCTAGAAGAAAGACAACAGGTAGACGGGCTTCGTCCCTCCCAACCTGCACAAAAAGCCTTCGCCTGTCACACCCTGGACTCCTCACAGTGCTCCCCGTTCAGCAAGGCCCCAGGGAAGGGCTCGCTCTCCAGGAACAGAACAGCTGTAAAGAGGATTCGCAGTCTCATTCTTTAATCAAATGGAGAAAAGGGAAAAGAAAAACCGACTGGTGTAGGTGTTTCCAAAAAAAAAAAATAACCTGGTGCCACATGCTCCGCTTTCTAGCACAGTAAGTACCTTTTGAGAGTAGCCTGCCACAAGCTCGGCTTTGTCTAGCGTGGAGTCTTCTCGCTCAGCGTTATCCCCCAGAGCAGCGAAAGGAGACAGGAGGCACCCCGCCGTTTCCTCGGCTCTGGCGTTGGTTCGGTTGTCCAGTCTGTCAGGGATACTCAGGCCTGCGAAGACGGAACATCCCCGCAGCTTGGCCTCTCCACGGTTAACGCAGCTCTAAGCTTTAGAGCAGCCCTGAGTGTCTGTCTCTGTCTCGGAGGAGCTGCTCTCAGAGTCTATTTCTGTGTTCTCCTGCTGGTGTTTCTCTTGCACCTTCTGCCGGATGCCTTGCAAGCGCACTAATAGGGACTGATAGTCAAAGTGGCCTCGCTTTTCACCGAAAGGGTCCTGGAAGAAAACCATGGATAAGCCTGTTATGAGAGACCATTATCTCTCTGGCAAGAGGCAGAAAGGAGAAAGCTGCACAATAATTGAGCAACAAATGATCCAAGACTTTAAGGTTAAATCCCATCTCGCGATGGAGAGGCCCCTCAACTTCCCACTGTCACGGCAGGGGCCAAAGATAATTTCTGTTTGTAACCTCTTTTGGGAAACCTGAGGAACCCAAGCAAACTTCAAAACCTGAGGGAAGGCCAAGCAGATGGGGGTTGGGTTTCTACTGACAGCTTTCAGAAGTAAACCGTCCCAAGGAGTTGGTCCCAGGCCCTCTCCAAAGAGACAGAGAAGACATTACAAATAAAAGCCCCTAAAATCCACAGGCTGAAGACTTCAGCAGACCTCGTCTTGCTGCTACAGACCCTTTCCACAGCAAAACATCAAACTTCTCATTTTAAATCAAGGTCCACAGCTGATGTGGCCACTCTCTCTGCACTGCAAGTCAGACACAGCCCTGCCTTATGGGAATTCCTCACTCCAGGGACTCTCCTGCTTTGGGAGTGCTTTCCCTTTATGAATTACACAGCAAGTGACAGCACTGACAGGAAAACAGGGCTCGGAGACACAGCAGCATTAAATCAACAACCTCCATAACTTCTTAGCAGTGGATTTTCTCAATGAGTCACAGGCTGGTGAGGGAGGCAGACACGTCTGTTCATATGCAAAGAGCTTGGCAACCTATTCTCTGAAGTCTGCTTTCCTGCAGAACCAAGCTCCTGCACTCCAGAGCTCCTGTATTCCACCCTGTATTCCAATCTGGATGTGTCTGCCGGATTCTCACTCCTCCCCACCTCCTCCTCCCCCAGTACCTTTTGACTCAGCCACTTCCAACCTCATCTGACAGAACAGGGAGCAGTAGAGAACAATTCCTCTCTGTTGTGTGAGCAAAGGAACCTCAGAGAGAGAGAAGTTCTAGCAGTGTCCCCACAGGAAAATGCTGCTCTGGAGCCCACAACCTGCATGTGCCCTCTCTGCTTACACCAAATCCACACAAAAGCAAACAGCACTGGTTCCACCATTGGAAGAAGAACCTACTCGCCTGGAGAGCCACTCAGGGTCAGCATTCAGAAATCAAACAGTCGTAGAAGCGTTGTGTGCATACTCTGAACTGGGTGAAGGCCACGTTGTACCCACAGGAACATCTCAAGTCTCAGTTTCATGATTCAAAGTCAGAATACACAGTTTGTAGAAAAGATCCAGAGCCACCCCCTGTACCTCTAGGTGCCACACACTGTTATTTATCACCAACCACACACCTTGGGCAGTGTGTTACCAGCAACAACATTGTTTGCCACCCACCTGCATCGTCTGTCCTTGGAGATAAAGTCTCTCTTTACACACCCCTTCATAGAAGTCGTAGTATTCCATGAAGGATTTCTCCATTACACCCCTGAACGCGAGAGAGAGCGAAGAGTCAGCACACAATGACAGTGTTAATGTGGTCACACGTCAAGGGCCACCCCATCCCCCTGAGCTCCAGTTCCATCTCACAGGGTTCCAGAAACATAGAATCATAGAATCGTAGAATCACCAAATTGGAAAAGACCCACCGGATCATCGAGTCCAACCATTCCCATCAATCACTAAACCATGTCCCTCAGCACTTCGTCCACCCGTCCCTTAAACCCCTCCAGGAAAGGTAACTCGACCACCTCCCTGGGCAGCCTCTGACACTGCCCAATCACCCTTTCTGTGAAAATTTTTTTCCTGATGTCCAGCCTAAAACTCCCCTGGCGGAGCTTGAGGCCATTCCCTCTCATCCTGTCCCCTGTCCCTTGGGAGAAGAGCCCAGCTCCCTCCTCTCCACAACCTCCCTTCAGGGAGTTGCAGAGAGCAATGAGGTGTCCCCTCAGCCTCCTCTTCTCCAGGATAAACACCCCCAGCTCTCTCAGCTGCTCCTCTTCTCCAGCCCCTTCCCCAGCTTCGTTGCTCTTCTCTGGACTCACTCCAGAGCCTCAACATCCTTCTTGTGGTGAGGGGCCCACAACTGACCCCAGGATTTGAGGAGCAGTCTCACCAGTGCTGAGTCCAGAGGGAGAAGAACCTCCCTGGCCCTGCTGGTCACACCATGTCTGATCCAAGCCAAGATGCCATTGGCCTTCTTGGCCACCTGGGCCCCTGTTGCCTCATGGTCAGTTGCTGTCAACCAACACCCTCAGGTCTCTCTCCTCCAGGCAGCTTTCTAGACTCCAGGCAGCTTTTCCAGACTTCTCCTAGTCTGGAGCTGCTCAGGGTTGTTGTGCCCCAAGTGCAGGACACCTCACAGTGAGGCTGAGTGCAGAGCAAAACAACCCACAGCATCTGCAGCTGGAGATCCTGCACATGTTTCCCTACCAGTTGTGCTCCCCTCCCTCTGAGGGTTTTTCCCCCTCCATAAAACAAGGCACATTTGTACCCGAACACGGGGCAGAAACGCAGCCATTGTGCACATTAACACAGCCTTTGTCAGGCCACAGCACGTGGGCACCACAGATGCAGCTGCTGCAGGGGAACAAAACAGCTCTCGGCTGGACCAGGGAGAGCCAAAGTCTTGTTTTTTCCCGCAGCAACTCTTGGGATTTGAGGAAGGGCAACCAGAGAGGTTTATTCTGCTTCTCCACACCCACTTTGCTGTGCTCCCTCCGTGCCCCCTTTCCGTACCGTAATGGCTCAGGACAGGGACACTTTCCTTCCAGCATGTCACACACGGCCACCCGGATGGTCTCGTGCCGAATGCACTCGTTATAGTTCTTGCTGTCCCCAGGGTGCCTCTCCTGGAAATGGAAATGTAGACCAGTGAGTCCACCCGACTGCAATGGCTCTTGTCTCTCCTGATGAAATTCACTGTGCACAAAACCACTATCAGCTTTGTATATTAAGTGTACACTGAGCTAATTTACGCTGCAAATGAAAGGCTGGCAAGACTTCACGCATCTCCAGAGTTTCAGGCTGTGAAGGAAGGTCAACTATAAAGTCAGCACAGAAACCCACCTCTCTCCAAGATACTGGAGATCATGAAAACCTAAGCGGTTTGGCTCCTGGGTAGCCACACATCCCAAGGAAGTCACCTCATGAGCCACGTAGCAAAGAAACAGAGACTTCCCATCTCCCCAGCAACAGCCTTTGGTTCTTCTCTTCCCCTACCCATACAGGAGCTATTCAGCCTGTGGTCCAGAGCTGACTTATAATTCCCCCTCAAGTTTGGGCTGGAGGCAGAGCCGAGGACACAATCTGCTTTTGTCCCCATTTCCCGGATGAGTCTTGCCATTAGGAGTGAGGTGTGAAGGGAAGAGACAAAGAGCTGCAGAACCAGAGAAGACCCACCTCAAATCTCTCACCTGCTCAAAGCCGGGTTCATTGTGGTAAGGGTTCTCAGTCATCAGAGACTGGATGGAGATGAGGACTGAGGAGATGCTCTGTGCAGGGCTCCATGCTGGCCCGGTCCAGGTGCTGAGGCATTAAAACAGAAAAGTATCAATTAACAACGTAGGTCTGGCCCAGCGAGCACCATCCCTCAACCACCACAGATCAGAATGCTTGGGAAACCACATCTGTACCTTGTAGAAATGTGACAGGAGGAGAGAGATGCTACAGATACAGAAAGAACTGGACACTGGGAACGCACTCGGGGTCAAAGCAGTTAATTCCCTTAACCAAGTGAGAGCTGTAGCTCAAGCAAGACAAGAGAAGCTGGTAAACTTCCCTCTACCACCACACACACAAGCTGAGGAAAAGGAACATTCCCAAGCACTTTACAGAGCACCATAAACCTACAGCTGCTATCAGAGCAGCACCAGCCACCAGCACCAACCTACATCAAAACCACCAACTCTGAAGTGAAATCTGATTTTCTGGACTCAAACAAGAGCATCACTTGCAGAGTCTGTGACGCAGTCACAGCACAAGAACTGCTATCGGAGGCACTAAGGGATGCTCTGCTATGGCAACAAGGTGCTCGTTTCATATACACAGGGTAGCAAAACCCTTTGTGCAGAGCAGCAGGGGCAGTAAAAGCAGTTCTGTCGCTTTCCCTTAATATCCAAGTTCCAGATCCAGACCTGCCTCCCTGCCAGCTGAACAAGGATGTGCTGACCCACATATGCTCTCCCTAAACCGCTCTACTCACAGTTCTCTCTGTGCTTCCCATTTTGGCTAAGGCCAAGGTTCTTTTTTCGCTTGTCAATAATTCACCTGCCACACCAGGGCTACAGCAGCAAAAGCAGCTCACGTGGGAGACACCAAGCACTCCGACCCCCAGGATACAGATGTTCCCTACACACCTCAATGCTTTGCAGGAGCTGGCATCCAGCTTGCTAGACCAGGAAGGTTCCTACACTAAAGAAGGTGTCTCCCAGCACAATTCACCTCCCCACCAGCGCTGAGACTCTCCCACCATGGCCAGGGCTGCTCCGGCAGAGCCGTTTCATCACCTCAGACTCACACACCTATAAAAACCTCACAGGTGAATGAGCATTGGCAGCGGAGCCTGTTTGAAAAGGCAGCACGGGAGCAGCACCTGTAAATCCTCACACGCTCGCTCAGCCCCAAGTCCTGAGCACAGACAAAGGCCCAGGGCAGTCACAGGGCTCTCAAGGAAGTTCTTCGTGGCTTTTAATGTTATTTATTTATTTTTAAACCCACACAGAGAGAGGAAATCAAAACCACAAACCCCTACACTCAGACAGCATCGCAGAGCAGGCTGCAAAGTGCAGAGGCAGAAGAAACGCAGCGCTGGGGCCGAGGCTTTGCCAGGGGAAGCAGGAGACACGCAGCAGCACCCGCTGGACTCTGCGCTTCCCCTGCTCCCTCCCCAGGTGCTTTTATAGATTAGTCAGACTCTTATTGCAGGAATTTGTGCTGCTTTCCAGCTCTGCTTCTGCACACAGCTTCACGGAAGAGTAAAGGTGCACCCAAGCACGGTTCTGGGGCGAGATCAGGGCACAACACGCCAAGAAGGATGCGTGAGGTAGAACGCAGCCTGCAGCCACCTCCGGAATTCCCACCGAAACAGCCAAAGTCTCCTCTTACCCCAGGATACTCAGGCAGACTTTCCCATTGCGGTAGAAGTTGGGGTTAAACCTCACTGTGTTATTTCCCGTTGTCATCAGTTTGACCCTTGGTGGGTGGATGGGATAATCTGGAGGACAGCGAAACAGGAACAAGAAGAAACCCCCTTCATAAGGCGTGTCAAATGGGCCTGTGATCAATGCATGAATCTGGAAAACAAAAGCCCATCTTGCGCACCACTTCAAAACTCTGCAGCACCCTCCAATCCTCAAATCAAACCGACCCAAGGGCAGGAACCTCCACCCAGGCAGCGCAGAGGCCACGTCTCCCACAAGCAAATGCCACGTGCAGGGCACACGGAACCCTCCCTCCTTCCCTAGGCAGCCAGAGCTGCCGCTGCTGCACCCTTCTCGCCCCTCCACCACATCCATGTGCAAAGCGGGTTTGCAGCGCGAGGTTTGGCTGAAGGCCACGGCAGCTGCCTCCCCTACATTGCTACGGAGCCCAACCCAGCCCAGATCACAGCTCAAAAACAAAATAAGATTTCAAATATGAAAAAAAAAATAATTTTAGAAAGAGAAAAAAATCAGATTTTCTGCCAGAGTGGGAGCACATCTGGATTTTGTGGCTTGTGCTGATTTGGTCTTGTAAAAACCAATCACTCCATTTCCTTTGCCAGGATCTGAAATTAAGACCCTATTCTCTCCGTGCTAATTACCCTCAAAGATCCCGATTGTCTACCAGGAAATCTGCTCCCTCTGGGCTTTTAAGGAAGCTTCTTCCCCAGAGGATCCCAGCAGCCTCCCCAGGATTTCAGCCAAAAGCCCCAAGGCTACTGTTGCTCAAACCCATGTTTCTGCCAAAGGGCAGTGCCCCAGGTGGGAGTGGGAAGCAGCCCAGTGCCCAGGGTGGAAGCGGGTTCTGCAGAGACAACACCCCTTGTGCCATCTCCAAACTCCCAGGGGCTCCAAGTCATGCAGGGAGAATTTGGGGGAACATGGGTGATGCCACGTTTGGCAGAGGGGTGGGAGAAGTGTGCAGCAGGGAAAAATCCAAGCAGCCTCACACACACACACACACACACACACAAACAAACATGCAGAGCTCTTGGAAGTCAGCACAGCCCAACCAGGCAACACCAGCCAAAAAAAAATGGATCCCGAGTACTGTCTGAGCAACCCCTGCCTCCTCGCTGACATAACCCGCTGCAGTGGGTTACACAGGGACCGCGGCTGCTTGCTCCCCTCCCTAGTGCGTTCCAGGGGAAAACTTCAAGATCAGGGAGAAAATGTTTTCCAAGAACTACATAAAGCCTGGATTTCGTATGGATGCCAGGACAGGGCAGCTCATGCTCCTTGTCCCTCATTCAAAAGAATTAGATTAAAATATAATGAGATTACAGACAAGGAATGAATCTAAATGTAACCGAGGATTGTAAGGATTTCTGCCAAGTTCAAACTGTGTGTGAAGGATCCTGCAGGTGGATGAGGTACTGAGGGACATGGTTTAGAGATTGGTGGGAGTGGCTGGACTTGATGATCCAGTGGGTCTCTTCCAATCTGGTGATTATGTGATTCTATGGTAATCTGAAACTCCCTGTCATGGGAAACATGGAGAGGAAGAATCAGGGCAGGAGATCCCATCGCTGTGCCTGTGTTCCTAGGCAGCAGGGCTGCTGGAGGTGATGTGGCAGCAGCAGGAGTGGCTGTGTGGGACGGTACGTGGGAGAACCCCCTGGGCAGCTCAGCAGCGGGACAGGGCCCAGGCGCAGGGACACTGCTCGGGATCAGCTCACAGCAATTACACATCTCCCATTCCCAGATGCAGATCACAGCACTGCTTGTCCCTCATGGACATCTCCCAAGTGACAGGGGACAAGAGGGAATGGCCTCAAGCTCCACCAGGGGACTTCCATTGATTCTCACCCCAAAAAATTATTCCTTGAGGAGTAAAACGCTTGGGGACCTCATCCCTAGACATTAGGAGGAAGTGTTTCACAGAAAGGGTCATTGGGCATTGGAACAGGCTGCCCAGGGAGGTGGTTGATTCACCTTCCCTGGAGGGGTTTAACGGACGGGTAGATGAGGTCCTGAGGGACATGGGTTAGTGACTGATGGGAATGGTTGGACTCGATGATCCGATGGGTCTCTTCCAACCTGGTGATTCTATGATTCTATGACTCTATGATTCTATGATTCATTTCCAGTCTGTCTGAGAAGCGGCACCCCTGGCCAACAGCATTCCAGAGAGCAATCCCTTTGAGCTGCTCCACTGACTGTTTCCAAGCATTCACAGGATGAACTGAGCTGGATCCACACCCCACACGGCCTCTAAAGCAGAGTCAGCTTCATCCATAGAAGCTCCTCGGATCCCTGTGATGGCATCTCCCCACAGAGCCAGTTTTCTCAGGGGCCTTAGAATCATAGAATCATAGAATAACCAGGTTGGAAGAGACCCACAGGATCATCAAGTCCAACCATTCCCATCAAACACTAAACCATGCCCCCCAGCACCCTGCCCACCCACCCCTCAAACACCTCCAGGGAAAGTGGCTCAACCACCTCCCTGGGCAGCCTGTTCCACTGCCCAATGACCCTTTCTGTGAATGACCCTTTCTGCCTCCTCCCATTCCAAACAGCCCACACCACTGTCACCGAGAAAACCAGCACCTCGTTACGCTCTGGCAAGGCTCACACCGACTTCTCCCAAAGCATTAACCAAACACTCCATTCAGGGAAACCCTCGCAGCAGCCATCACAGCACCACACAGGGAAGCAGGGAGCAGAACCAGCTCCAAATCCTCCCTTACCTTGGTCATGTCGTGGGGATCAGGCACAACAAACATTCCCGGGGGTGGCTCCTTGTAAATGGACATGATATCCCTGAATAAAGGAAACAGGAATTAGTCAAGATCGCCCCTGGTGACCATCAGCCCTGGAGGCACGGAACTTTCCAGGTGTGCACAGATGCAAAGGGACAGACATTTAAGATGGGAGCTCACAGCTCCTAATGACCTGGACATTTTCCTTTCCCCTCTGCCTCTTTTCTGGCTGAGCTCTTTTAAATCATCTCCAAAACCCACTGGGGCATTTCGGGAGCACCAGCAGTGTCGCATGAATAGACACAAGATGCATCAGACCATGTGCACCTTGACTACCTGCTGCCTCCTCTTTTATCACAGGTCAGCTCCAGCACATAAAGCTTCAACCACAAATGGGAAGCAACCATTCAAACGCTCTCTGAGGTGCATTTTGATGTTAAAGGGGGGCTTTCCTAAGCTCAGAGTGTTTACAGGATCCCTTTCCTGCACGCAGCCATTGTTTTCCCCAAACATTCTGGACTCATCTGCCTCAGAACATGATTGCTCTGACAGAGCTGGGTTTAAGCAGACGGCAAGCTCAAGAGTTGTTAGGATGCACAGACTGGATCACAACGGCCTCGTTCTCTTAGGAGTGTGGACTAAATGAACTGAAAATAACAAATCCCCTACAACTCCTTAAAGTTACAGATAAACCGAGTGGCTCCTGTTAACTTTCATCACCAAAAAAACTCCCTTCCCTCATTGCTGAGCTCCACAAGCTCCCACTCAACCTTCCCGGTTTGGAAGGAGACGGAGTTCAGAGAGGTTTCAGGGTGAGAACAGAGTCTGGCCTTCCTGCCTGCCGCGACGCAGTGAGCGCTTCTGGCGTTTGGATTGGAACGCGCTCAAGTAGCTGGAGCCGCCTTTGGAAGGCGTTCCGCAAGCTCCAGAACAAGGATGAGCAAGAGCCTGGCAGGCAGGGATACTTGCTCCAAAGGAAGAAGAGGAAGAGCTCGCTGGAGCGTTGCCAGCGTTTCTAGCAATAGCAGAGCACATTGCCGCTTACATCCAAGGAAATCAACTTGCCCTTCAGCCAGATGATCCTTCAAAGAGCTGGGGCAGTCAAACAGGTGGGTCACGGGTGGGAAGAAGGAGCGTTCCCAACAGGTAGGTCTTGGGAAAAGATCTACCCTAGACCATCAGTGAGGACTGAGGAGCCTCTTCTCCTCTGCAGTTAACAGCAGAACCTCGGAGGAGCAGCCACAGATCCCAAAGGGAGGACTGGAGGCACGAGCCAAGGAGCTCTGCTGGAAAAGGCACCAGCAGATGGAGAGAGATCACGGATGGTGGTGTGGGAGGAACCGGCTCCAGTGGAAGCTAAAGCCTCACCCAAGCACCTGGGCAAGGAGAGTCCTAGGGCAGAGGTCTGTCCCTGGGAGAGCCCTGGGGCACAGTGGGAGTGACTAGGTCTGCCCCTGGGAGAGCAATAGAGCACAGATCTGTCCCCAGGAAATACTGGGGGCACAGCAGCTCTGTCCCCTGGAAAGCGCTGGAACACAGAGTCGTCCCCAGGACAGCTTTAAGGCACTGAGGGGATCGGGGCTGCCTCCAAGAGATTCTCAGAGCACAGAGGGGGATACCAGCCCTATTCCCCAGGGTCGAAACTAGGAGAGCCCCAGAACACAACAGGGGACTGGGTCTGTCCCCAGCGGAGCCCTGGGGCACAGATCTGTCCCCAGCAGAGTCCCAGAGCATGGAGGGTCAGTCCCCAGGGAAGCTTGGGGGCACAGATCTGTCCCCGGGAGCGCCGGGAAGACCCGAGTCTGTCCATGGGGTTAGTTTGGGGGCACAGATCATGCCGCAGGAGGTGCCCAGGGCACGGAGGGGGATACCGGTTGTGTCCCCAGGAAAGCCCCGGGGCACAGGGGTCGGGGCCAGCCCTGCCCCCAGGCCCGAGGCCGGTGTGCGGGGCGGCAGGCGGGGGCTGAGGCCCAGGCGCCTGGGCCCGGCGGAGGCCCCGGGGGACTGCCGGGCCGCGCTCTCACCGTTTGATGCGCAAGAGGCAGGCAGGGCTGGGCCGCTCGCTGTCCCAGTCGCCGCTGACCGTGGGGTCCCAGAAAGCGGAGTGCGTGAGCAGCGCGGCCCCCGCCGCCGCCGCGGCCGCCGCGATCGGGGCTCCCCCGCCGCCGCCACCGCCGCCGCCGCCGCCGCTCCCCGGGCCGGTCCCGGGAGAGGCGGCGCCGAAACCCGCCGCCGCCCAGAGCTCGGCGGGGATGAAGACGCCGGGGGTCCCCGCGGCGCCGGGCGGGGCGGTGCCGCCGCTCCCCGCCGCCAGCACCGCGGCCGCCGCCGGGGCCGCCTCCTCGGCCGCCGGGCTCTCCGCCATTGCGCGCCCGCCCGCCGCTTCCGGGACTCCGCACCACAGAGGCCGCCGCGCAGAGCGGCCTCCACCACCGAGCGCCGGCCAGAGCGGCGCCGCGCCCCAACCCCGCGCTACTGGCGCAGGCTCCCCTCAACCACCATAGAGTGTCCTTCCATAGAGACGCGTCTTGGGAGGCTAGAGCGTCCCTGCTGTCCTGGAGGACTAACGGGTCGGGTGTGGCAAAACCGCCGGCTTGAGGCTTATTTTTGGAGTAGGAAAAGCAGAATCGGGGAGCGGAGCCGTAGGTGACTCCCAAAGCCCTCCCAGAGGTGCACGGGAAGGGAGAGAGCCTCCCCGGAGCGGTGGGAGTGGAAGAAAATATAGCTCATTAAGCATAATATTCATAGAATCATAGAATCACCAGGTTGGAAAAGACCCATCGGATCATTGAGTCCAACCATTCCTATCAAATACTAAACCATTCATACTACATAATATTGTTTTTCATTTAAATGGCTTTAGAGCCTGGTTTGAAAGATAATAACTTTGCCGTGAAAAATTTAAACCTTAAGGACTTACTCCTTGAAATATCTACTCAAGCGAGAAAACCAACTGGAAGGCCAAGTACTTCTGATACGAGTAAGGATTTTAAAGCTCAGATTCTACTTCTGTAGGAGTTGCTGGGGTACTGTATAGCGGTGAGGAAAACTGCTCTTAGAATCATAGAATCATAGAACAACCAGGTTGGAAGGGACCCATCAGATCTTCTAGTCCAACCATTCCTATCAAACACTAAACCATGTCCCTTAGGACCTCATCTACCCGTCCCTTAAACACCTCCAGGGAAGGGGAATCAACCACCTCCCTGGGCAGCCTATTCCAATGCCCAATCACCCTCTGTGTGAAAAACTTCCTCCTAATCTCCAGCCTAAATCTCCCCTGGTGGAGCTTGAGGCCATTCCCTCTCGTCCTGTCCCCTGTCCCTTGGGAGAAGAGCCCAGCTCCCTCCTCTCCACAACCTCCCTTCAGGTAGTTGCGGAGAGCAATGAGGTCTCCCCTCAGCCTCTTCTTCTCTAGGCTAAACACCCCCAGCTCTCTCAGCCGTTCCTCATAGGGCCTGTTCTCCAGCCCCTTCACCAGCTTCGTTTCTCTTCTGTGGACTCGCTCCAGAGCCTCAACTTCCTTCCTGTGGTGAGGGGCCCAGAACTAAACTCTTGAATCTGTGACTCCCAGCATCCTCCCTTCCCGGAGCTTTCCCAGCTTTGCTCTCTTAAATCCTTCTTGTCTGGCTCGTTCATTTCTCCTCTAAGGATCATTTTCTGTCTTAGCATCCTGTATCCATTTACTTCATGTCGTTTTCTCTATATCCTTTCATGGTTTAGCCTTTTTCTTCACTCCACCTACATTCCTGTCTAGAAAGCTGCCAGGAGGAGAGGGAACTGGGGTTGTTGGTCAACAGCTGACTGACCATGAGGCAGCAGTGTGCCCAGGTGGCCAAGAAGGCCAATGGCATCCTGGCTTGGATCAGAAA
Source organism: Coccyzus lansbergi (assembly GCA_033558105.1). Taxonomy (NCBI): domain Eukaryota; kingdom Metazoa; phylum Chordata; class Aves; order Cuculiformes; family Coccyzidae; genus Coccyzus; species Coccyzus lansbergi. Next base: position 46,410 of record JAUMJK010001929.1, on the reverse strand, counting down.
TGGTGTGACCAGCAGGGCCAGGGAGGTGACTCTCCCTCTGTACTCAGCACTGGTGAGGCCGCTTCTCGAATCCTGTGTTCAGTTGTGGGCCCCTCAGCACAAGAAGGATGTTGAGGTTCTGGAGCGAGTCCAGAGAAGAGCCACGAAGCTGGTGAAGGGGCTGGAGAACAGGCCTTATGAGGAATGGCTGAGAAAGCTGGGGGTGTTTATCCTGGAGAAGAGGAGGCTGAGGGGAGACCTCATTTCTCTTTACAACTCCCTGAAAGGAGGTTGTGGAGAGGAGGGAGCTGGGCTCTTCTCCCAAGGGACAGGGGACAGGATGAGAGGGAATGGCCTCAAGCTCCGCCAGGGGAGATTTAGGCTGGAGATTAGGAGGAAGGTTTTCACAGAAATGGTCATTGGGCATTGGAATAGGCTGCCCAGGGAGGTGGTTGATTCCCCTTCCCTGGAGGTGTTTAAGGGATGGGTGGACAAGGTGCTGAGGGACATGGGTTAGCGTTTGATAAGGAACGGTTGGACTTGGTGATCTGGTGGGTCTCTTCCAACCTGATTATTCTATGATTCTTATTCATGAGCTCCTTCCACCTATATAACTCGGCTTCTCTTTTCTCCTCTCTGAAATCTCCAGCTGAAAGTCTCACTGCTTAAACTTCGCATGCCTAGCCTGGAAATCTTCTAAGTACTAAACGTTGCAAATAAAAGTGATTTACATTTCTTTCCTTCTTCAGTAAAAAAAGTTTTTTGAGAAATATTATTGAGATGCTGAGGGGCATGGCTTAGTGATTGGTAGGAATGGTTGGACTCAATGATCCTGTGGGTCTTTTCCAACCTGGTGATTCTGTGAAGCGGTGACTCGCTGGTGGGAACCACAGGTTGTGGCTGCTCCATGTCCCACAGGGAGGAATCTCCAAAGCCCAAAAGTGGGGAGGCCCTGGCTACCAAAAGGGGTTGAGGATGGGGCTTGGAGCCCCATATCCAGTGGAAGGTGTCCCTGCCCAGGGCAGGGGTGCGACTGGGTGGCTTTGAGGTCCCTTCCAACCCAAACCATTCCAGGATTCTCTGACACTGTGCCCTGCCTGAGACGCCCACAGCAGCCACATCCAACCCGAGTGAACGATTCAAAGTCCAAGGTCCATTCTCCTTTGCCAGGGATGCAACAACGCATGTCATTTCTGCACAGCTCCACAGCATTATGGAGAATAAACGTGAGTAGCCTGAGCGCAGGTCTCTTCTCCTGAGGTGACAGGCAGTGAGTGTTTAATACATCACCAACAGCCTGCAACCTGCACCCTGAGCTGCCCAAGGGGATCACAGCCATTGCTAGGATCCTTCCTCTCTGCTTCCAGCAAGCCTGCCTCGAGCTCGTCTTTTGCTTCTCCAAGAAGTCTCAGGGGCAGGTTTTTAAGACTCAGACTTTCTCTGTTCCTTCCCCTCACAGGGTGTAGGCAGCTCTTCCATTTAAACAGAGGGGTTCTTACACGGCCTTCCAAGCCCCACAGAGGTCACAGCCGCACAGCAGGGGCTTTAAGGGCACAGAGCAGCTGTGTTAATTCAATTATCTAAAGCAGATCATAAGAGGAGGTCCCTCAGCGCTCGCCCTCCTGAAGCTGCCTTGCTCCAGGGGCCAAGATTCCAGTCAGGTTTTAAAAACCTGCTGCGCTCTCTATCCTCCAGTCCCTGAAACAGCTGGAGGGGAAGAAATATAACCCAGCTGCAGTCCTTCATGGGAAGTGACATTTTGAGGGGGCACAAGGGTTGTGTGGCCTCAAAACTATCTCTTCTGGGTGGAAATGGAGGATGCAGACGCTGGGCAGCACACGCACCCTCCGTGGTCACTGGTCACAGTGCCTACAACCAGCATGGTCTTCTAGATGAGGAAAAAACACGTGGCGGAGTATTTTCCACCACAGTACATGTACAAAATTACACTGCCAGCTCCTCAGGAAGCATTTGCTTTAGCTGGGCAATGTTTGATAGGAATGGTTGGACTCAATGATCTGGTGGGTCTCTTCCAACCTGGTGATTCTATGATTCTATGTCCTTTAAGGATTCTTGCACAGATTTGAGCCGTTCAAGGCTCTCCTTTCTTATCTACCCAAAATACAAGTAGCTTCCCTCCCATTCCTCCACCACTTCCAAATCCCCTTCTCCTTTACCAGCAGGTACCCCCCACAACTGGGACATCCCCCTCAGTGATTTCCCCAAGGCTCCCCTGCCGCTGGCCCAGAACATGAGTGAAAAATGAAGAAATAAAGAAAAAAAAACCCGAAGCCACTGGTTTATTTAGAGAAATCTTTTCTTTAATTGTCAGTCTGGAAGGCTCCGATGGAAGCAGACTCGAACCGCACAGGACAGATTGGTGGGAACCGCAGCCAGGCCCAGAAGTTGTCACATAGCGAAGAGGATGAGGAATGCCACCATCAAACAGAAGAGACCCATGGCCTCGGAGAGGGCGAAGCCCAGGATGGCATAAGAGAAGAGCTGCTGCTTGAGAGACGGATTCCTGAGCATCGAATGAGGGTAGATAAAATGAGAAGAGAGGGAAAAAAAGAAAAAAAAAAACCAGATCCACAGTGAGAACAAAGCCCCAAACCACTCCCCATATCGCAGAATGGAATTATGTCACATGAGCAACCGGTTTTGGAGCACAGAGAAGGCTCATGGAATGCTCCAGCCGTGCCTGTTCCCTGCCTGCAGCAACATGGGTGTGTGGAACCCTGTGGGCTGGTTTTACCCACCCTGGAGGTGCTGAGGAACCGCTCCTGCTGACACCCAGGGCTTCCCAGGGCAGGCAGAGCTCCAGGGAGCAGCCACGTGCTTTGGAAGCCAGGACAGGGTGGATTCAAACACCTCAGCTGCTTTATTTGTTTTAATAGAACAATGAATTATAATAGCTCCATTCTATAGCTTCATACTCCAAGGAGGATGCTGCATTTCCATATAGGATCTGTTCATCACCCAGAACGGGATGTGGATTCTAAGGAAAGCTCTACTCCTCCATTCAGTTTAGTGGTGGGAGAAGGGGCCAGCCTGGCATTTCGCTTACCTGGCGTAGCCGATGATCAAGCTGCCAAACACTGTCCCAATACCAGCTCCTGAGCCTGCCACCCCGACCGTGGCAGCGCCGGCACCGATGAACTTCGCAGCAGTGTCGATATCCCTGGAAACAGCGCTAGTTTGGAACTCGCGGCGGGTCAGCTGGTGAGAAACACCGTCTAGCTGTGGGATACAGCAGAAAAAAACCACTTCGAATCGCAAATGTGGTAGTTTAATAGAACACAATTTACATTTATCCTCTCCTCAAGGCGGAGCGAGACCAGCCAAGCTGGGCTAGAAGTCATGTCCCTGCACTAGCCACCCTCCTGATACACAAACCAACTCCTCCCTCTCAGGAGGAGCTGTCAGCACCGCAGGCAGCAAGCGCAGAAGCACAGGACTTGGGTTCCCACAGCAGAACCTCACCTGTAGAGTCTGAGCCTCGGGCCTGCTGAACACCGACACGGAAGCCGGTCTGGCCAGAGCCCTGGAACAGCACCGCAGCTGAGGGAAACACAGACAATTAACTCCGATAATCAGATGCATCTGCATGAATCCTCAGAAGTTATTTCATGAATGGTCTTATAAATTTCTGAAAACATCTCAAATATGAAAGAATAAAAAACCAAAGTCATTTGCAAAGGCAGGGGAGTTCTATTTTAGCCAGCTGGAAGAAATCCATCAGTAACACTCTCTGAGATGACACAGGCCAGCGTGGCAGGGCTATACCTGCTACAAGACTTCAGTCACTACAACAGGTCCCTACATTGTCTTCTTAACTCACACCCCGAGAGAAAGGCGTGACCGAGTGTTTCTGTAACTCAGCTTATCTCAGGAGAAACCCCTGGGCCTGCAGTTCACCACATCCACTAAGCCGCTAGGAATCACCCTCCGGTCACCGGAGGTCACCTTGCTTCACCTCCTTGTTAAATCCACAGCAAACCAAACCCCCATGATCCCACCTCAACGCAGGATGAACACGACAGGGTTTCGAGCACAACAACACAGAGAAAGACTCTGGAATCACATCTTCTCGCTCAGTATTATTGAGCTGAGAGCGACTTACCAGCGCTGGTGAGATGAGGAGAGCTGAAGACGCCTGCATTTTGCTTCACCTAATACTAAAACACAGAAAACGGGACAGAATTAAGCCTTTGAGTGCTACAATCACCAGTTACCGCACTTCTCATGGGGCTGGCATGCATCCGCGTCCCTGAGACATGGACAAGGCTGTCACCCAGTTAGCCCTTGCTGGGGGCTGCCTGGACATGGTGGGGCCCCTGCTAAGGGCCTGGGGGGCTCAGGGACAGCGGGGACGATGATGCTTGCTTCCCCCTCAGTGGCTGCTGCCTCGCACCCCACCAGCACCATCTCCACCAGCACCAGCCCCCCGACACCCTTCCCTAGCTGGGACACCACCTCCCCTGGGGTGCCAAACCCCCCAGGACACTGACCCCACCGGACACTGACCAACTCCACCGGGACAGGGATCCCCAACCAGAGCACCGACACCCCCAAGACATGGGGCACCAGCAACCCCAGGACATGGGGCACCGACCCCCACCTAGGACAAGGGGCACTGACACCCCCCCCCCCCCATTCCCAGGACAAGGGGCACTGACCCCCCCACCCCACCCCAGGACAAGGGGCACTGACCCCCCCTCCCCACCCCAGGACAAGGGGCACTGACCCCCCCTCCCAGGATAAGGGGCACTGACTCCCCCTCCTCCCCTCCCCAGGACAAGGGGCATTGACACCACCACCCCCCTCCCCAGGACAAGGGGCACCCAAACCTCCAGGACATGGACCTCACCGGGTACACCCCACCCCAATCGGTCACCGACCCAACCTGTCACTGGGCCATCGACCACCCCAGAGCCAGTGCACTGGGCACCGACCCCACCGGGGCACTGAATCCCCACCACCACTGACCAACACCCCGTGCCCGCTGTAGCGGTTCCCGGTTCTGGAGGGAGGCGATGCGGCGCCCCAGGCCCACCTGCGGTGCCGGCGCTGCTCGGTGCGGTGCGGGCTCACCTTGCCGTGTGTCCCCCGCGTCCTCCGCGCTCATTGGCCGCCGGGCGCGGTGCCCCCGCTCCCCATTGGCCGCGCGCGGCCCCGCCCACATCCGGGAAAGCGCGAGGGGCGGGGCGGGTGGGGCGCGGCGCCAGCGCCCATTGGCTGGATGGGGCCGCTGAGAGCGCGATGATTCGCTGGACAGCTCCCAGCAGCCCGGGCGCGAGCTGGGGGGCGTGGCCTCTGAGCCAAGGGGGCGCGGCCTGAGGTACCATCATTTTTTCCCGTGTGGGCGTGGTTTTCCGACATTGTAGGTGTGGTCTGGCTCGGGAGGCGTGGCCTACGGCCGCCTGGGCGGGAAAACAGACTCATAGAATCACCAGGTTGGATGAGACCCAGTGGATCATTGAGTCCAACCGTTCCCATCAAACACGAACCCATGTCCCTCAGCACCTCGTCCCTTAAACCCCTCCAGGGAAAGTGACTCAGCCCCTCCCTGTGCAGCCTCTGCCAGTGACCAATGAGCCTTTCTGTGAAAAACATTTTCCTAATGTCTGTCCTGAACCTCCCCTGGTGGAGCTTGAGGCCATTCCCTCTCATCAAACAATATGATAAAGGATGGAGAGATGAATTCAGAATTGGAATCATGCTGGGCTGAGGGGATTAAGGCACAGACTTCAATTTGATGGATGGAAGACCCTTTATTGAGTTAGCTGTTTCTTTATATACCCTTCTGGGTTATAACAGGCTGTCCATGAGGCTATCTACAGTGTATCATTGGCTAAAGGTACCTGTCCACCAAGCTATTACTAACATATTATTGGATAAACAACTGCACATGCTAAAAAAAAACAAGTTACACAAAAATGAACGGCTGAGAGAGCTGGGGGTGTTTATCCTGGAGAAGAGGAGGCTGAGGGGAGACCTCATTGCTCTCCCCAACTCCTTGAGAGGAGGTTGTGGAGAGGAGGGAGCTGGGCTCTTCTCCCAGGGGACAGGACAAGAATGGCAAATGCTGTAATTTTCATCTTGGGTGCGATCTGATAATATCCAGGGAAAAAATGGCTTTTTAAGCCAACTTACTTGAGCAACTTTAGTATTTCTAGTACTTCTTATCTCTTCCTTTATAAGAGAGGACCTGAGATTTCTGTGCTCGGGCTGGTGTTTCACTGGCTGCTCCTCCCTGGCTCCTCTTGGCATGGGAACAAGTCACCAAGGCCGAAGAGTAGGATGGGACAACAAGGATGAATCAAGAAAACAAACTGAGCTGCGTGGGATTGTTTGTTTACAGCCATTCCCAGCAGCACTGGTCCAGAACCTGGAAGCTGGAGCTGGCTGAGCATCTTCTGCATCACAGGAACACTCGACGCATCCACTTTTCTCCAAGGCCAGGAGAAAATGCTGAAACTCTGAACAATACTTCTTTTAAAAAAAAAATACATGATATTCTACAGGTTTAAACATTATTGATGGCTGTGGTGTGTCTCAGCATTCCTGGCATAGCTTATCCTGATTTTGACAATTGAACATTCCATCATAGTGAGGTTCATTTTTAATAGAACACTCGTTTCCTCAGGAAAAGTCCCATTGTTTGTCAAGAAAATGCTCCCCCCTCAGTCTTTTTCCATAAATCTTCATTTGAAATACCTTTTATTTTTTTTCTTTACTTCCTTCCACTGCTTTGCATCTCAGCAGAAGCAGCTCAGATACGGAGAGGCTCAAAAGGGAATTTAACTGAATTCCTGCCGGTTATCCAACCTCTTCCCTTTCTACCCTGTCCTGGATTTATCAGCTCAGATTTCGAGCCCAACTCCAGCTACCTGGGCTCAGCTTTTACGTCTGATGCTATCTATGTCATTGAGCTACCAGTGCCAGGCAGTGATGTCCCCAGATGCCCTCTCCACCCTTTTTACTTTCCTCTCGTACCTGCTCCCATCACTTCTACAAATCCCCGAGCTTGTTTTGGGAACACAGGCAATGAGCAGGTGGCCGGCAGAGGGGGTCAGACTGCAATAAATCTCAGGAGGATGCTGGCTTTTGGAACAATTTTAAGGCACATCATTTGTAATTTGTATTTTCTGTAATAATGACCCAGATTCAGACTCCCAACGACCCACCTCAGCCTGATACAGGTCAGATCCTCCCTGTCCTGGGCAGCCACGGGCTAATTTACCCCTCATCGTAAATTACATCCTATATTTTCTAACTGATTTTTCCTTTCGCAGCTTTATTTGTGCTACTGCTGCATTCAGCCTTTTGAATCAGAAGAGTTTCAATCCTATCTCAACTTTACAGTTTAATACAGAAGGAGCTTAAATGGTTGATGGTTTGATACCATTATTCTTTAGATGAGGTCTGATATTGCATTGATGTGTAGTGGGTAAGACCTTGAAATATAGGGGCTTGGCACGATTTATACCCAAACTCACACAGCGTCTGAATGGACATTGATTAGAAATGCATCTACATGGAAGAAGTCACACTTTGTGGACCAAACCTCTCTGGCTATGTCTCTTTTTAAAACTTTACAGCATTTATCAGCTGGGTCCAGCATAGGAACTGGCCCATTTGCTTTCCATGAGTGATTGCTGCTCTGATGCAGCACAGTGTTTTCTGTTCCCTCGTCCCAGCAACCTGTGCAGCCTCCGAACACTCTTCCTTTTCATAGAATCACCAGGTTGGAAGAGACCCACTGGATCATCGAGTCCAACCATTCCTATCAAATGTTGTCCAGGCAACATGTGCAGCCTCCGAGCACTCTTCCTTTTCATAGAATCATAGATTAGTTTGGGTTGGAAGGGACCTTAAAGATCATCTAGTTCCAACCGTGGGCAGGGAAATCCTACTAGATCAGGTTACCCAAGGCCCCATCCAACCAGGACTTGGACACCACCAGGGATGGGGCATCTACAACTTCCCTTGGCAAGCTCTTCCAGTGTCTCACCACTCTCGTGGTGAGGAATTTCTGCTCCCTCATTTTTGTCAGACCCTGTGCCTTCCTTTTCTGGGAAGGTGGTTCCTCCCTTGGGCTTTCTCACCCAATTCGTACAGAGTATATTTGGAATATGTGCTGTCTCCGCAGCACATCATTTCCCAATTAACAGGTATGTTTCTGTATGTGTAAACTGCAAACCAGGTGATAACACGTCTCTGCTGCAAAGCCATGCTGCTCGCCATGGTCATGGAGGGCATCTCACACCAACTGACATCACTTTGTTTCATTGGGAAGACTTTTGTTTTGCCTGGAATTCATACAATCACCAGGTTGGAAGAGACCCACCGGATCATCGAGTCCAACCATTCCCATCAATCTCTAACCCATGTCCCTCAGCACCTCATCCAGATGTGCCTTAAACCCCTCCGGGGAAGGCGAGTCAACCCCCTCCCTGGGCAGCCTGTTCCATTGCCCAATGACCCTTTTGGTGAAGTGTTTTTTGTTGCCGAAAACAGACTGTCTGCAAGGGAGATGGTTCCAGATTCCAGATTCCCAAGCTCTTTCAACCCTGAAAGTCAGAGGATCTGAAAGGATGCTGAATTAACTGACTAGTGGCTCAGATTCTTTCAGGATGCGAGTCCCAATTGCACAGCCACGGCCTCCTTTCTCACTCCAACAGCCTCTTTCCTCCTCCTGCTCTCCTCCTGGTTTTTCTCCGTCTCTCCATGGCTTCTTTCCTCTTTCTGCAGAACACTTGGGACCTTCAGTACTGCCATTCTCTTCCAAAACCACAGTGCTGGGGCACGGACGAGGGGGAGGCGGAGGCTTGGAGCATGGTCCATCTGGTATCTTCCAGTCTGGGAGCGCTGCTGCTGCTCTTCACTTCACCTTAATGAGGCTCCCGTGGAGAGCAAGGGGAGCAGAGAGGCAAGAAAAACATTCTTGACAAAAGCAAGACACACGGACAAGACGCAGGTGAACAAAGGAGGGAAAAGAAAGCTGTGCACATGGCAGAAATGGAGCAGCCACACTCAGAAACCAACTTAGTTTAAGACACAGCAGAAGAGATCGGTGATTCTTTACAGCAGCACATCTAGGGGTTAAAGTGGTTCGATCATTGGAGCTCTTATTTCAGGGATCAGTCCTGTGCTGAGTAAGTGGAAGAAGCTCCTGTGTCTGTCATGGTAGTGGTAGGAAGGAGCAGAGAGCAGGGAAGGGAATGGTGGCACCTGGAGAGACTAAAACGCTGAGTTAGGTGAGGCAGCTTGGAAAAATCTGGGAAGGAATTGCTTACAGGCCCCTAGCGAGGCTGAAAAATGAAGATATTATATTTATACAGAGGGTTTTCTATCACCTGTACAGTTTTGTAAGGACACATCGTTTACCTTTATTCTGCTATGGAGGTGCAGGTTGACCTATTCCCACTTGCGCAGGAGTCAATAAGTCCCTTTATCTGCAGTGCACGGGTACAAATAGAGAGAGCTTAGCGGGTGTATAACGGCACGGAATCCAACCGCTGCCATTCATCACCCTCTTTGTACAGGATTAAATCACTATGTGAAATGTACTGGAGAATCAAACCTTTGTTGTTTTGTCGGTGAAAGGATTGGGTCCCCGAATTACATCAGTTGTTTTCTCTAAACAGCTATTAGCCCTCTCCATTATACCAACAGAACTGGTTTCCATCCTCTGGCTCATTTATTCCAAACCAGCATTATTGAGGTGAATGGGGTCCAGGCCCTGGATATTAGAGGAGCTGTTGGTCCGCTCATAAATAACAAGTTGTCAAGGATTTTAATGGAAACCCTTAGAGTGCTGTAAATCTGCACAGTTCTGCCTGCATCCCCTCCCTCATTTCCATCACAATATCGCTCCGGTGGGACTGCAGCTTGCAGCATGTGCCAGGCAGCCTAGATTGGTAGGACATGGGGGAAGGAGGGGATTAAAAAAAAAAAAAAAAAGCTGGAGATGAGGTGGGGGATTGGGAACAGTTGGTACTGCGGAAGCATCTGCTGGGTGGCCGGGTTCGGAGTCACCTGGTCTATTCAGTATCGCGAGGGGAGAGGGCTATTCATCCGGGGGGACCGGAGAGGGGAATAACAGAACCAGGGATGCTCGTGGAATAAAGACGGATGTATTGCAGTTTATATTTCACTCCGTTGGTCCGTGAAGCAGTAAATTTCAGCAAGTAGATGGGTTTGTTGGGTTTTGATCCCAATTTCAGTGGCAGAGCCAGTGCAGTGCTGCTACCCAGGCTGCCTCTTGCTGTTAGGCAGAAAGGACTCCCCTTTTCAAGATGAATTTCTTTAACCTTCCCTTAGCCAGTCCAAACTATCTGCAGGGAGGATTTAACAGTGCGTCCTGATCCAAATAACAATGTTCCTGTGTTTCGTTGCCTCTGGCCAGAAACTGGGTTACTACAAAGCGTCTGCTTGACCTGCACTTGGTCATCCCCAAATATCTGCGGCTCAGCTGCCTGCTCCAATCAGAGCACCCTGCTCTGTGAGACTCTAAAGCCTTCTAGAAAAGAGCTTGAGCCCCGCTTCTCTCTTCTCCATGGGCTATATGATATTATGGAATAGCCTGTGACTGGTACAGTCATGCCGGTGCCCATCCCACTCACAAGGGTGAGAATGCACAGGACCCTGTTTAAGAGACAGGGTGGACTCTTTGCCCTCTGAGGTGCTAGAGCTCATTAAAATCTAGTATGTAAGGTCAGTTCAGGCTTAAATGTGGGCTTGGACCCTGGCTTAGCATGTAATATAAATAAAAAATTATACCGGTGACAAAGCTTCTATCAGCTTCACAGCGTCAAGCCTTACAGTCTCATATAATTACTCGTCTAGTGCTTAGTGTCTAAAATACTGCAAAGCCATCAGCACCAGAGATTCTAAATTAATTAAATATAGCTCCTTTCGCATCACAAGCTCTGAAGAACTGGGCCTTAAGGGACTTATATTCCACGTCACATAACTAAATATTACCCTCATGCTACGACAGGGAAGCAGTCACACAAGCATGAAGGAATTTGACCAAAGCCACTCAGAAAATCTGTGACATAACCCCCTTCCCCTCGCCAGATTTAACCTTCATTTTGAGCAAGGCTGAATTGCACAAGAAGGGAGCCAGGATGGAAAAAAAAAAAAAAAAAAAAAAGGATGGCTGCCAAAAGGGATTGATGCCCTTCGGGCTCCGGGGAGTTTTTAACCCTTCCCAATGGCTTTTCCAGCCTGAAAAACCTGGTGGGGTTCATCAGGCTGTACTTCTCCGCTACTGATCCATAAGAGATTTGCCAGTGGGAGCAGCTGCTTGGAGAGCGAGATGATAACTCAGACCCTGAGGCGCTCGTCCCCTGCTTCCCTGCCCCAGTAACAGGATGCGGCTAGAATATTACATGGGCTTTTATAACGGGTATTCCTCTGGGGGTCTCAGTCACCATTACAGCGTCTAAATGCAACCAGAAACTAACGGTGACAATGAAAAAGACAAAAAAGCTGGTCAGCCTGAAGATTCTGAACGTTTGATTTTTTTTTACACTAAATTTTGTTCTATTTAACAATAAGTTGCTGTTTCGTGAGCTCTACAGCATCGTTAATTCCTTTTTAATAAGAGTTATAATATTTGGGAGAGCAGCTGCTGCACATGTTATGTAGCACAGCTGAGAAAGCCATATGGATTTTTAATTCCTAAGAGTTATTACTCGGTTGTAGCAGCATAGATGAACCCACGCTTGCCTTAATGGAGTCATTAGAGTTGGCAATCTTTCCTTAAAGGGGACTATTGTTAGGATAGATCGGATCCAAAACGTAGGAAAGCTTTGGAAAAGGGGTTTTTCATTATATGAACCTTAAATCCTGGATTCAGTTTCGGGTCCCTCACTCCAAGACATTGAGGGGCTGGAGTGCATCCAGAGAAGGGAATGGAGCTGGAGAAGGGGCTGGAGAACAAGGGTCCTGGGAGCATCTGAGGGAGCTGGGGTGGTTTAGACTGGAGAAGAGATTGAGGGGAGATCTCATTGGCCTCTGCAGCTCCTGGAAAAGAGGTTGTGGTGAGGTGGATTCTGGTCTCTGCTCCTAAGGAACAGGCAATAGGATGAGAGGAAATGGCCTCAAGTTGTGCCGGGGAGGTTTAGGTTGGATATTAGGAAATATTTCTTCACTGAAAGTGCTCTCGGGCACTGGCAGAAGCTGCCCAGGGCAGCGGTGGAGTCTCCATAGAATCATAGAATCACCAGGTTGGAAGAGACCCATCGGATCATCCAGTCCAACCATTCCTATCAAACACTAACCCATGTCCCTCAGCACCTCATCTACCCGTCCCTTAAACCCCTCCAGGGAAGGTGACTCAACCCCCTCCCTGGGCAGCCTCTGCCACTGCCTAATGACAATTTCCATGAAAATTTTTTTCCTGAGAGTAACAAAAGAACTTAGTCAAGCTGCACAATTCCACAATAGAATATAGTTCTTGGAAAGAACCTCTGAATGCAGAAAAGAGGGAAGTTGAAGTGTTTCAAGCTCTTTTTTAAAAACTTGAGTTTGAATATTTTCCTTTCCTCTCCTTGTTATCACACATCACTACTGCAATCACTGTGATGTTCTAGTACTGGACAAAAACATCTATTTCACTTGAGTCTGTGCTGTCAGCAGTGCCCACGTTTGATACCAGAGAACCAGTCAGTTCACCCCTTAAACAGATGTATTTTGAGCACACTACACCATCCCAGGAGGTGTTTAAAAGCCAAGCAGACAAGGTGCTCGGAGATGGTTTAGTTTAGGACAGGTGGACTGGATGACCTCAAACAGTAGAGGAAGGCAGGGGGATACACTAGGAGAGCGTTAGGTTGGTCATTAGGGACAGATTCTTCCTGCAAAAGCTGGTGGAGCCCTGGAACAGCTCCCAGGGAAGCAAACAGGGCACCATAGAATCATAGAACAACCAGGTTGGAAGAGACCCATCAGATCATCAAGTCCAACCATTCCTATCAAACACTAAACCAAGTCCCTCAGCACCTCATCCACCCGTCCCTTAAACACCTCCAGGGAAGGGGAATCAACTCCCTCCCTGGGCAGCCTATTCCAATGCCCAATGACCCTTTCCGTGAAAAACTTCCTCCTAATCTCTAGCCTAAATCTCCCCTGGCGGAGCTTGAGGTCATTCCCTCTTGTCCTGTCCCCTGTCCCTTGGGAGAAGAGCCCAGCTCCCTCCTCTCCACAACCTCCTTTCAGGTAGTTGTAGAGAGTAATGAGGTCTCCTCTCAGCCTCCTCTTCTCCAGGAGAAACACCCCCAGCTCTCTCAGACGCTCCTCATAGGGCCTGTTCTCCAGCCCCTTCACCAGCTTCGTGGCTCTTCTCTGCACTCGCTCCAGAGCCTCAACATCCTTCTTGTGCTGAGGGGCCCAGAACTGAACACAGGATTCAAGGAGCGGCCTCACCAGTGCTGAGTCCAGACGGAGAATAACCTCCCTGGCCCTGCTGGTCACACCATTTCTGATCCAAGCCAGGATGCCATTGGCCTTCTTGGCCACCTGGGCACACTGCTGCCTCATGTTCAGTCGGCTGTCGACCAACACCTCCAGGTCCCTCTCCTCCTGGCAGTTTTCCAGCCAGGCTTCTCCCAGTCTGTAGCTCTGCATAGGGTTGTTGTGCCCCAAGTGCAGGACCTGGTATTTGGCCTTATTAAACCTCATCCCATTGGACTCTGCCCATGCCAGACAATATTCCAGAGGCACCAACATCCTCAGACACAGGGTTTGGATATTGGGGTGCCCTGTGTAGGGACAGGAGTTAGACCCTGGCTGCCCCATCCCTGGAGGGGCTCAAGGCCAGCTTGGATGGGACTTGGAGCAACTGGATCTGGTGGGAGGTGTCCCTGCCCATGGCAGGGGGTGGAACTGGGTGGGCTTGGAGACTTAGACTTGACCTAACTTATTCCAGGATTCTCTGAGGCTGCTGGGTCACTTTGAACTCAAGGCATTCCCTCATCTCTCCCAGTCTCTTCCATCTCCCAGTCTGCACTAACCACAAAGGGCCCTAAAGCCCTTAGCCCCCCTCCCCTCCCTCCCATCAGCCCCCGCGCCCCTCGCCGATATTCAAATGACCGCACTCTTCGCGCCGCTGATTGGCTGCGGCCGTCGGGCGAGGCCACGCCCCCTTCCGGAGGCGGGAAAAGGCGAGCGGGAGGGCCTCGAGGCGCATGCGCGCGACCCCGGGCGTGACGCCAGCGCGTCCTCCTGTTGCCGTGGCAACACTTTCCCGCCCCTCCTTACCGTTGCCATCCAATCAGAGACGGCGTTGGACGTTGCACCAATGGGGAGGCGGAACCCTAGGAATGGAGCCCCGCCCCTTACTCAATCCCCGCTCCCTCCACGCCCATCTCCTTCTGAGCCCGCCCGCCCCAGGTTCTCCCATCACAGAATCGATTAGTTGGAAAAGACCTTTGAGGTCATTGAATCCAAACATAGGTATGCACCAAAAACCATCTCCGAGTGCCTCATCTTCCTGGCTTTTAAACCCTTCCCGGGATGGGAGCTCCACCACCGCCCTGGGAAGCTGCTGCCAGCTACTAAGAGTCCATTGAATCATAGAATCATAGAATCACCAGGTTGGAAAAGACCCACCGGATCATCGAGTCCAACCATTCCCATCAAACACTAAACCATGCCCCTCAGCACCTCGTCCATCTGTCCCTTAAACCCTCCAGGGAAGGTGAATCAACCCCCTCCCTGGGCAGCTTCTGACAGTGACCAATCACCCTTTCTATGAAAGATTTTTTCCTAATGTCCATCCTTACCCTCCCCTGGTGGAGCTTGAGTCCATTCCCTCTCATCCTGTCCCCTGTCCCTTGGGAGAAGAGCCCAGCTCCCTCCTCTCCAACTCCTTTGAGGGAGTTGTAGAGAGTAATGAGGTGTCCCCTCAGCCTCCTCTTCTCCAGGATAAACCACCCCAGGTCCCTCAGGTGCTTCTCTTGTTCTCCAGCCCCTTACCCAGCTCTGTTCCTTCTCTGGACTCGTTCCAGAGCCTCAACATCCTTCTTGTAGTTAGGGGCCCTAAACTGAACCCTGGATTCGAGGTGTGGCCTCCTCACTGCCAAACCTAGTCGGATAGAATCATAGAATCACCAGGTTGGAAAAGACCCATCAGATCATCAAGTCCAACCATTCCTATCAAATACTAACCCATGCCCCCCAAGGATGATCCCTTCCCTGTTCCTGCCGGCCACATCAAAGCTGATCCAAGCCAAGATGCCATTGTCCTTGTTGGCCACTTGCGCCACTGCCGGCTCATGTTCAGCCACTTTCAACTAACACCCCCAGCTCCTTCTCAGCCAGGCAGCTTTCCAGTCACTCTTTCTCAAGCCTGGAGCGTGTTGTAGCACTAAAGGAGTCTGCTGGGCTCTCCAGTCTGCTCCTGGCACGAAGATGGAGTGTTAGGAGGTCCCTTCTGCCTTCTCCATGGGGAAACCAGAGCAATTGTGGTGTGGGCGATTCCTAAAGGACTCATAAATTAGTGCTCGCCCAGGGGCCACGGAGTTATTTTAACATACTGCTCGAAATCAAAAACCATCGTGTCCATGCATCTTGTTCTGCAGTTTGGCAGCCGGGATCCGAATTCCCCCGTTGATGCAGTTGCCTTCCAACACATGCTCCCAGTCCTCAGAGCGTATATTTATTGGCCCCAGTGTCCCCAGTTGTTCTAACACTTGCTCTTTGTGAGTATGCGCTATCCCTAATGTTTAATCTTTCCAAAGAGCTAACTTGTCGTCGTTGCACATATTTCTCTCGTAATGACTGAAGTTAGGCAAGAAGTCAAAACTTAATGTGTCTGTGAGCTCTTGCCAGTATTTTCTGGATCTGTGCCGTGAGAGAAGATCACAAAGAAGCATGATGAATGGCTCCATTCCCAATTCAAATAAAACATTATTCAGAGCTGTATTCCAGGAATCTCTGGTTTTCACTGCTCCTTAGAAATATCAATGGCGCTGCTTGTTCCAGCAGTTATTGGTCGCTAGTGTGAAGCTTCTGAAACAGTAAGGAGTTAGAATCGTAGAATCGTAGAATAGTTTGGATTGGAAGGGACCTTAAAAATCATCCAGTTCCACCCCTACCATAGGCAGGAGCACCTCCCACTGGATCAGGCTGCCCAAGACCCATCCAGCCTGGCCTTGAATCCCTCCAGGGATGGGACACAGTGAAGAAATTCCTCCTTATATCTAGTCTAAATCTGCTCCTCTCCAGTTTATACCCATTTTCCCTAGTCCTGTCACTCCAAGCCTTTGTAAACAGCTCCTCCCCAGCTTGCCTGGAGCCCCTTTCAGTCCTCGAAGCTGCTCTAAGTTCTTCTCAGAGCCTTCTTTAGTCCAGGCTGAACAACCCAAACTTTCTCAGCCTGTCCTTGAATACAAGGTGCTCCACCCCTCAGATCATCTCTGTAGCCTCCTCTGGACCCGTTCCATTTATTGTGCTTCTTCATGATCTTTTCTCAAGGCACAGAACTGTTGATTTTTTGGTAGTCATTTATAACCAATCACCCAGATAATGATCTCAAGCAGGCTGCGAATAGAACACCCACGGCATGCAGAACCTTGACTGACTGCTGAGGTCTGACTAGCGACTCAATATCTTCCTCTGAGTCCAAACAGAAAATCTGAAATGACAAACCTTCATTCTCTTGAGATGCTCTTGCTCTGCAACACAACGCATGGAGCTGCAAGCAAGGATGGCTTTAGGGACCGAGAGATAACGCAGAGCGAACAGTACGTGGAGCAGATTGTACAGCTTGAACAGATCGGTTAATGGAAATGAAAACTAATTAAGTACTTCACAGAAAGGGTCATTAGGCACTGGAACAGGCTGCCCGGGGAGGGGGTTGAGTCGCCTTCCCTGGAGGGGTTTAAGGGACGGGTGGACGAGGTGTTGAGGGACATGGGTTAGCGATTGATAGGAATGGCTGGACTCGATGATCCAGTGGGTCTCTTCCAACCTGGTGATTCTATGATTCTATGAAACCTGGATGGGACCCGATCTGCCAGCTCTGCATCTCAAAGGTAATCTCTCCATCCCATGCTTCGAGGTCGCTGCTTTGTCACTGTGCTGCTGTTTTTTATACCCAGCTTGGCCTCGCCCTGATGTGCTCACTCAGCCACGAACAGCCTTCACTGGGCATCGTCTTCACATCCATCACCGTTGAAAGGACTTGTCGCTGCCACAGGAAAAATGTCTACTTTGCGTGTATTCTGTAAGGTCCTGTTCAGAACCGACTTCCAATATTCTGAGACAGACTCACCTTGAGAAGAATTCAGGATATTCTGGTTGGATGAATTGAACAAGGAAAATTTGATCCCTCACCAGGGAAAGAGCACTTAAAAGATAATCAATTTTCACAAGTCCCGCAAAGGCTTATCATCCCGTTCCAATCCAGCATCTCACCAAACTGTTTCTATTAACAATTTTAGCTCATATCTCTAATGAAATTTAATATAAAATGTCCAGCAGACTTCCAGTTGTTTCAGTTGTTTGGACTGCCCACAATCTGAAGAGTAAAACCTTAATTTACTTTGGGTTGTTGTTGATCTCTGGACACGCTTTATTTTGTAGACTAAATTAGTTTGATTTTTGCATTGCCCTCATTGTTATTTTTTTGAGGGAAAGTTCCAAAGGAGGAATTAAAGACTATGAACGCCTGGGAAAAATAAGAAGAGGTGGAAGGGAGGACACATGGAGCCTCTGGCTGGGAGGAGAAGAAAGCAGGAAATCTGCTTGAGCAGGAGATGGGGTGGAGTGACCCACAGGCTCCTTTTCTGGGGTTAATGTTTCATTCCTTCAAACATTCATGCTTGAAGGGAACGTAGCAGGAGTTAATGAGGGCTCAATGCAGAGCACCCAGAGAAATCATAGCGGTTGGACTGTCCAAAGTGTCCTTCTCCTGAGAATCTCTAAACGCTTGATAAACAGAGTGATTCATCTCTGTTGTATCTGAGTGCCGTAAATAAAACGCTGCAGGAAATCTTTCTGCAGATGCTGTAGTTGAACACAGCGTGTGTTGAATCCTCCAGATCAGGGCTGCTGACAACTTTCGGCACAGCTGGTACTTCCATAAGCACCTAAATCACTTTCTGTGTTATCCTGATACCATTTTTCATGGAGCATTATTGCTATAAGAAAAGGAATCTTGGAAAGAAAAAGGTCCTAAGCACTAAGATATTTTGTTTTACTCCTTTATGAAAAGAAGTCGTGGTTTAGCTGATGGCTGGGAAAGGTTCTGGTTTGCAGTTCTGGATCATTCCGACATGGAATTAACTCTAGTAATAAGTGATTGTAGAAAAGGGGCCTGGCTGAGAAAGAGGGTTATCTTCCATTGAAACTGCTGATTTCTCAGAAGTGATGGAATTGGAATGTTGATGAGATTGCAGTGAAGTGAAATTGAAACTGTTGAGCCTCATTTATTGGGTTCTTTAGAGTAATGGGATCAGTATAGGGCTGATCATATTTAGTGCCATTAAATCTTCTGTGCTTAATTAAGATGCTTTACATTATGCAGTGTGAACAGGATCATGCGGAGAAGAAGGGAGGAGGCTAACACCTTTCTAATCCTGCATCTTGTTCGTTCATTTACAGGATAATGTATGTGTGCATCTGACAAATTATTTCATTAGCAAGAAGAGAGTTAATTTTGCCAGAGAAAAAGATATTGGTAGCAAGAGGTAAGAAGCAGAGAACATTTCAAAGCTACCCCCAGAGGGAATAGTGTTTACCTTTTCTTGTACAGCTTCATATGCTTGAGTTAAGTCTCCAAAGCATCTCTGCGCTTCCTCAGTTCATTGTATGTTTTGGTGCTGAGTATATCACATGAAGAAACTCGGATGAGTAATAGAATTGGACACCAAAATTGGGAAGAAAACTCCACGGAGGGGAGTCTCAGCTCCAGCTTGACAGCGTCCACTGGGTTTGAGGCCATTCATGTTTTGAGATGAAGTGCTTGCCTGCTTTTCCCAGGATCCCCAATTTGTCTGATAAGATGTTATCGCTCCTTCCAAACTTCGTTTGTAATCTTAGGCCACCAGGCTATGACTGTTCTACATCCTTATTGTATTTATCCTTACCAGTTGCCACAGGCAGTTTTATATTCATTTACTCATTCATAGTATTTTTTAATTATCCCACACATTTCTCTTGCAATCTTCCTCCTGTTTTCTGCCTTTGCGAAGGAATCAGCTGCAGTGCTGTGACTGCGCGAGGCGTAAGTCTTTAAATGATCCATGAATATACGTTTCTTCTTTACCTTTTGCATCCTAAGTCCTTTCCCTTGCTGGTAAATGGGATTATTCCAATTGCTAATAGTTTGAGCAACAGAAGTTTCCAGCATGAAGATGAATTATGTTGGTTTAGAGAAGCTGTGCATCCAACCTGCCCTTGAACCCCTCCAGAGATGGGGCAGCTACCACTGCCCTAAGCATTCCAGTGCCTCACCAACCCATTCCAGTGCCTCACCAACCCATTCCAGTGCCTCTACAACCCATTCTAGTGCCTCATCAACCCATTCCAGTGCCTCACCAACACATTTCAGTGCCTCATAATCTGTTCCAGTGCCTCACCAACCCATTCCAGTGCCTCATAATCTGTTCCAGTGCCTCACCAACCCATTCCAGTGCCTCATCAACCCTTTCTAGTGCCTCATCAACCCATTCCAGTGCCTCACCAGCCCATTCCAGTGCCTCACCAACCTGTTCCAGTGCCTCACTAGCCCATTCCTGTGCCTCATAACCCATTCCAGTGCCTCACCAACCTGTTCCAGTGCCTCACTAGCCCATTCCAGTGCCTCATAACCCATTCCAGTGCCTCATCAACCTGTTCCAGTGCCTCACTAACCCATTCCAGTGCCTCACGAACCCATTCCAGTGCCTCTCCAACCCATTCCAGTGCCTCATAACCCATTCCAGTGCCTCACTAACCCGTTCCAATGCCTCTCCAACCCATTCCAGTGTCTCACCAGTGTGGTTGTTGGGTCTGCTCCCCCTTACACCAGGATGATTCTCCCTCTGATACCCACAGGATCAAT
Organism: Coccyzus lansbergi; assembly: GCA_033558105.1. Lineage (NCBI taxonomy): Eukaryota > Metazoa > Chordata > Aves > Cuculiformes > Coccyzidae > Coccyzus > Coccyzus lansbergi. The sequence continues at coordinate 26,369 of JAUMJK010001929.1, read as the reverse complement.
CTCAAATCACAAATCCATGTCCTCTCTGCCTGTGGAACCTTGATCAAAGCCTCTCCTTGATTTTGCAGCACGGTAAGGGACTAACAAGTCTGGTTTTTAATGCTGTCACCAGCCCCTTTCCCATCAGTGTTTGGGTGGCCGGCAGAGGGGGACAGACTACACGGAATAGGGGGACAACGGGGACCCTGCTCTGGGACACGTCAGGATCCTCACTGCAGTGGCAGCCCCACTCCAGCTCTCTACACACAGAAGTATTTCGATTTATCCTGCTCCTCGGGGGAGGTTCCTGGGGGAGACAGTGACTCTTGGGGCACCGCAGGCCAATGCCAGCTCCTCCTCTTCTCCTCCCAGCAACTCTGCCTTCAGCCTGAGGCTGTCGTTTCGAACTGAGCGTGTTGCTTATCTGATTCCCTCTTCGCAGTATGTGTGGAAAGCAGCTGGCATCACTCTGCCAAGAGCAGCCTGGATAAGAAGGCATTTTTTTCCAACTTAAAGTGACTCGTTCACAAATCCTTAGAATTACAGAATCGTTTTGATTGGAATCAGATAGTTGTAGAGAGCAATGAGGTCTCCCCTCAGCCTCCTCTTCTCCAGGTTGAACACCCCCAGCTCTCTCAGCCTCCTTAGAACAATAGAACAACCAGGTTGGAAGAGACCCATCAGATCATAGAGTCCAACCATTCCTATCACACACTAAACCATGTCCCTCAGGACCTCATCTACCCATCCCTTAAACACCTCCAGGGAAGGGGAATCAACCACCTCCCTGGGCAACCTATTCCAATGCCCAATGACCCTCTGTGTGAAAAACTTTCTCCTGATCTCTAGCCTAAATCTCCCCTGGTGGAGCTTGAGGCCATTCCCTCTTGTCCTGTCCCCTGTCCCTTGGGAGAAGAGCCCAGCTCCCTCCTCTCCACAACCTCCTTTCAGGTAGTTGTAGAGAGTAATGAGGTCTCCTCTCAGCCTCCTCTTCTCCAGGATAAACACCCCCAGCTCTCTCAGCCACTCCTCATAGGACCTGTTCTCCAGCCCCTTCACCAGCTTCGTGGCTCTTCTCTGGACTCTCTCCAGAGCCTCAACATCCTTCTTGTGCTGAGGGGCCCACAACTGAACACAGGATTCAAGGGGCAGTCTCACCAGTGCTGAGTCCAGAGGGAGAATCACCTCCCTGGCCCTGCTGGTCACACCATTTCTGATCCAAGCCAGGATGCCATTGGCCTTTTTGGTCACCTGGGCACACTGCTGGCTCTTGGTCAGTCAGCTGTCGACCAACACCCCCAGGTCCCTCTCCTCCTGGCAGTTTTCCAGCCAGGCTTCTCCCAGTCTGTAGTTCTGCACAGGGTTGTTGTGCCTTGTCTCCCTCCTTGTGCAAGCAGATCCGCTTTCAACTCAGGAATCCTCTGCCATCCACCGAATGGATACTCACAGGGTAAAGAATAGCTGTGCTAAGAATCTGGCTACTCAAAAAAAGAGCAAGGAGGCAAGTCAGGAACACTTTGCAGACTCATGTAATCCTTCTCACAGTGACCTATTTAAATATGTTTTAAACATGCAGCAGTTTCCAGTGACTTACATTATGCTGTGTTTTCACACAGGAACATTCTCAGCTTAGTTTCTACCAAAACATCTATTAAAATATCTGAAAAGATGAATATTTAACTGGTGCCCTGCGCTGGGATTATCTCCCTTCCACAGACACATCTGTCTCACAAGGCTAAGTAGCTCCTATCAGGAGCTGGTTCAAAATCAGATTGATGGTATGGACTGAATTCATTCTCAGCGCAATCACTGCCGAGGTCAGTGAGCTGGAGAGCATCGGCTCAGGCCACGCTATGAAATGGGCTACTGGTAAAAAATGAGCTTAAAAAAGTGAATATGAGGCACCGGTTACTTCTTAATTTTGTTCAGTGTGGTGATTCTGCCAGGGCAGCAGTTTTCACCCTTTGCTCAGCCAGATGCTCTTTCCCCACCTTCCTTCAGTGCCTCGACTTAAATAACTGAACGCTAAACAATTGACCAGGTCTGGAGACACCTCTGCAGCAGACCTGGAAAGCCCTTTTGTTAAAAATCACAGCAAAACAACCTTTTTTTTGTTTGTTTTTTTTCAGGGTTTTTCTACCATAGTTCCATAGGTGAAGTCCCAACGTTGAGTGCTGAGCACGGAGCTGGAACAATTCACAGCAGTTGCCTCTGGACACGAGGAGGAAGAGTAGATAGGGAGAGACACTGGGTGATAATTTCTCTGTTGCTGGTAGAGGAAAAGTGAAGTGACAGCCTCAAATCCTTCTTTTACCATGGCAGGTGTTGCATTGGATGGGGACAATGCCTCCTTACCTATAGTGAGGAAAAAAAATTCACAGAAAGGGTTATTGGACACTGGAACATACTACGCAGAGAGGTGGTTGATTCAACATCCCTGGAGGTGTTTAAGGGACAGGTGGATGAGGTGCTGAGGGACATGGGTTAGTGTCTGATAGGAATGGTTGGACTTGATGATCCAGTGTGTCTCTTCCAACATGGTTGTTCTATGATTCTATGATTCTATAGGGTTTTTTTTTACTACGTGGTAAATAAATGTGTGTCTTCTGGAACTGAGCTTGCAAAAGAGATCACCCTATCCAAGGAGGCAATTTGTCAGACTCAGGAGGTCAGACGCAAACTAGACCAAGGAAGGGAATATCTGTGAGTAGCTGAGAGCTCTCTTAGCAGGGTTAAGTGCAAAATGAATGGCTCTCGATGGAGCAATATAAACACCAGCCCTGCCAGCTCCTGGACCAGCGAGGTAGCCGTCGGTGTTCCTTATTTCGACCTCTTCAACCTTTTTACTCTTAATGAGCCCAAGAAGAGAGACCACATCAAATATTTTTTATGCTCTTAAAAGTCTTACGAAGTCCTAAATGTACAGGTTTGGTTTAAACACACCTTATCGCGGGAAGAGAACATTTCCAAGCTGTGGTGCAAGCGCTCAACTGTGCCGCTGAAGTTCAGTCTGGAGAATGTTTTTTCCTCCCTATCTGTATTCCAATAAGTAGATTAGACCCAATCCTGGCTTCTTTAGCAAAGGATTTTCCATTGGGTCAAACAAGGGCTGGTGGCAATCAGATACAATCATAGTAAGCACAGATACATCAAGTTCCAGGGCAATAGTTTCATATCGACTTGATGATTCGATGGGTCTCTTCCAACCTGGTGATTCTATGATATCAGGACACCCACAAACTCCTTTTTCAAAGGTAAATTTCACTGGTCGTCTTCTGATAGGTCTTTCGTGCCAGCAAAACCGGACAAATGGTTGGACTCGATGATCCGATGGGTCTCTTCCAACCTGGTTGTTCTATGATTCTATGATTCTAAATGGAAGCAATTGCTGAAGAGCATATTTTAAAAAAAGAAACAACACAATGGTTCTGTCGGCTCCTGGTGAACAACGTTGTCTGCAGAAGAGAGGATCTCACTGGTGTGGGGAGACAAAAATTTTGGGAGCAGAGGTTTGCTCAGGCCCTATAAGGAGGGAAAGGCAATAATTGCCAGATTAATGGTGTGGCCACACGAATAAGTTGAAGCTCTGAACAACCTCGCTCGGATTCTGGAGGTGGTGCAGCAAAGGCAGGGATGAACACACAGTTTGTATCCCCAGGGAGGTCATAAAGAACAGCTCAGGAATTGCTTCAGGAATGTCAGGAGGGGCAAAGCGAAGGCAGCAGATGCTCGCATCTACCTTGTCAAGGTTTTCCTTTCTAAATATAACTTTCTCAACCCAATACATCATTTCTGAGACAGGTAGCATAGGCTGAATATTGCTGACTAATCACCCAGCACACAAAGCGAATCGGTTCTCCTCTCAACAGGGTCAAATCCTTCATTGCTAAATCACTTTAAAATGAAAATCAGGAATATTTTGTTCTTAAGGTGCTTTGCTTGAACATCTATAAATAGTAAACTGAGGATGCAATGCTGAGTCAGAGGAAGAAAAATCACCCACTGAGGAACTCGCAGCTCTCCTTGCTGCAGCATGAAGTCAAACCCAGCAGGGTTGGGGCTGCTGGATGCACCATCTCTGGAGGAGCTTAGAAGCAATGTGGATGTGGTGCCCAGGAGCCTGGTTTAGTGGTGGAGTTGTCACTGCTCAGCTTACAGTTGGACTCCAGTGGTCTTAAGGCTTTTTCCTTCGAATCCTGGGGTCAGTTCTGAGCCCCTCACCACAAGAAGGATGTTGAGGCTCTGGAGTGAGTCCAGAGAAGAGCAATGAAGCTGGGGAAGGGGTTGGAGAAGAAGAAGAGCATCTGAGAGAGCTGGGGGTGTTTATCCTGGAGAAGAGGAGGCTGAGGGGAGACCTCATTGCTCTCTGCAACTCCCTGAGAGGAGGTTGTGGAGAGGAGGGAGCTGGGCTCTTCTCCCAAGGGACAGGGGACAGGACGAGAGGGAATGGCCTCAAGCTTCACCAGGGGAGGTTCAGGATGAACATTAGGAAAATATTTTTCACGGAAAGGGTGATTGGTCCCTGTCAGAGGCTGCCCAGGGAGGTGGTTGAGTCACCTTCCCTGGAGGTGTTTAAGGGACGGGTGGACGAGGTGCTGAGGGACATGGGTTAGTGATTGATAGGAATGGTTGGACTCGATGATCTGATGGGTCTTTTCCAACCTGGTGATTCTATGATTCTATGATTTCTGTTTTTCTAGAGACCTACTAAATGATGGAAGAATATTTGAGTATGAAGGAGAAGGGAGAAGCACTCCCTCAGCATAATAACTGGAGATTGAAGGGCAGTAATCAAGACAATCAGTACCTCTTGCTTTTATCCTTCAGTTCTGGAACCAAACACACCTGAAGAGATGAAACATGGTGTGTTAGCCACATCGTCTGTACAGTGCATCACTACAGGATTAAGAACAGCATTGTGAGTAGGGAAAAGGAGGCACCAAGCTCATTTCTAGTTGGCAGAGATGATCGTCTATGCCACTGGAGCTTTCTGGAACCTTCTCTACAACCCACAGAGTGAGGAACAGAACCTAATCTCATTCTCTCCAGTGTGGGGCAGATTGATCACTCCAGCCTGGTTTTGTTTCCAGCTCCAACTGTTGATGGAGATAACCCTGAGGAGCTTTAGCTCTTACTGACTCATTGCATTCATTTCCACAGCCTTGGAGCTGAGAGTGAACCTTCTTGGTGCTGTTGGGTGTATTCAAGCCATCAGCCACCTCTTACTTTTGATTTGGCGAAAGTGAATCTCATTGAGTTGTTCTTTTTCCCTCATACATTTCAACAGTAGATTCCCAGTAAGGAGGCTCCGTGTCTACAAAAGGAAGTTTCTGAGCTGTGAAGAAAAGAAAGAAGACACAGAACCAATTCTTTCCTTGTTTGATTTAGCAGCGTTATTAGTTTAGGTATGAAAATTTGGAAATGCAGTCAGGAAACCACAAATCCACACTTTTAGAAGAACTGGATTTTTGAAAGTTCTCCAGTGCAGCCCTGACTGGCGAGTTCAGGAGGATGGGAGATCCGTGGGAGCAGCTGCACTTGGAAAGCAGTTTTTATATAACAGCTTAAAAGCAAACTGCCCATTTCTGGCTTCTCCATAACTGTTAAATGCTAAAAAAATCTGTCCCAAGCTCTTACTAAAATGTCTTTTTTAAATCCCTAACACATAATCCCACAGGCTGTTAATACCTCTGAAAAAATCAGATTAATCCAATTAAGTGCCCAAACGAGAGTTAGACTCCTTTAGCAATTTGATCAGAAGGGACTGTAGAAACTGTACCTTTTAATTTAAGTTAAGAAAACCAGCCAAGCTCGTGTTGCAAAGGAAAAATAAGGCACTGTCCGCTTGGTCTGGCCGCAAAACCCATTTTCAATCGGTTTATGCTCTAACAAGCTGTATCAGTTTCATCTCAGTAGATCTGATGGTTATTGAACAGTGTGCAATGTTCTGGAGGACGCCAGGCACATAATTGTTTTTACAACACTGTAAAAATGAATCAGACCGAAATTAGTGTCACTCAGCAGAATCACTTTCCTTCCTTTTAAATTACTTAATCTGGGGGGTTAATCAAAAAGAAAATGAAGTTTTGACACTGCCCTTCAGCTAAGGGCAAGTACGGGTTCAGCCGTCTTCGCATCCTTCGGTCGGGAAGGAATGTTTTACGGGATCTGTGCTTGTCCCTGAACCGCTTCCCTGCTGCTCATCCTGGGGGGAGCAGAACGACACTGGATTTTCACTGCTGTCCCCTCCAAAGTCACATTGGCAGGAGGAAGCTGATGCCATTTTTTTCATGTCATCCAGTGGGATGGGAGCTGGTGAAGAGGAGTTACAGGAAAGCTGGGAAAAAGGGTATTTCTGTAGGGATTTTCCTAGTAGGAATAGGCAGGCAGCTTCCTCTGTCACACAGAGATGTTCTCCCCCTTCTGCTGCCACTTGAGCTCAGTGAGAAGAACAGATTCAGCTCAGATACAGCACTGTGTACAAACATCCTAGAATCACAGAATCATAGAATCGTGGAATGAGTTTTGTAGGAAGGGACCTCAAAGCTCATCCAGTCCCACCTCTGCCATGGGCAGGGACACCTCCCACTGGATCGGGGCTCCAAGCTCCATCCAACCTGGCCTTGAACCCCTCCAGGGATGGGGCAGCCACCCCTGCTCTGGGCAACCTTGGCCAGGCCCTCCTCACCCTCACGGGAGATCATTTCTTCCCTAGATCTCATCTCAATCTCCTCTCTTTCAGCTCAAAACCATTCTCCTTGTCCTGTCCCTGCCCTCCCTGACCAAGAGTCCCTCCTCAGCTTTCCTGGAGCCCCTTTCAGCACTGGAAGCTGCTCTAAAGTCTCCCAGGAGCCTTCTCTTCTCCAGGCTGAACAACCCCAACTCTCTCAGCCTGTCCTCATACAGGAGGTTCTCCAGCCCTCACATCACCTCCGTGACCTCATCTGGATTTGCTCCAACAGATCCGTGTCCTTCCCGTGCTGAGGACTCCAGAACAGAATCAAACAGCATCTCCTTGATTTCTCTGGTGTAAATTGTCTCCCTACTGAGACGAACCAACCCTCCTTTGCTCTGCACGCTTTGAATTGTGTATTTTGGAAGCAATTCCAGTAAACATCTCTGCCTTGAAGGTTTTCGGCTCCCACTGTATGCGACTGTCGCTTTGTTCTGATCGCTCAGCGAAGCAGGTTTATTATTTTTCTCTCCATCATATTTCGCACGCACGCAAGTTTCGGTGGCATTTATTAGTAGCATGCTTTTAGAACAACGTCTGGCTGGTGAGTTATATCAATACCAGCTGGGCCAAGGAAGATGATCACGAGCTATAATTATTATATACAGCAATGCTGTCAGCTAAAGGCTCCGAGAAATTATCTAGGCTGGGGGATATCCGTAGTCTCAATAGTGCATACTCCCTTTGCAACAATACAATTATGCGAAATGAGATTAAAATGTTTATCTGCCTGCGAAAATGGCACCAGCTTCCATTCATATTGCTTTTCAGCTGGTGGAGATAATATTTGTCCTCTGATAGGTTCGTTTCAGTGGTGCTACAACCCTCAGCATCCATTTCTCCTTCTTCCCTACAAGTACCTGAAAGGAGGTTGTAGAGAGGAGGGAGCTGGGCTCTTCTCCCAAGTGACAGGGGACAGGACGAGAGGAAATGGCCTCAAGCTCCGCTAGGGGAGATTTAGGCTGGAGATTAGGAAGAGGTTTTTTACAGAAAGGGTCATCGGGCATTGGAATAGGCTGCCCAGGGAGGGGGTTGATTCCCCTTCCCTGGAGGTGTTTAAGGGACGGGTGGATGAGGTCTTGAGGGACTTGGTTTAGTGTTAGATAGGAATGGTTGGACTAGAAGATCCGATGGGTCCCTTCCAACCTGGTTGTTCTGGGATTCTGTGATTCCCCTAAAGAAATAACACATCAGAGAGGCTTAGGTTGAGTTCAGAGAGTCCTTTCTCAGTCTGCTGGTGGACAGTCCTCCTCCATCCAAGAGATGACCGTCATTTAATTCCATTTTAATACAGTCCTAGCACAACCATCAGCTGCTGAGGTCCTGCACGAGGGCTGTGTTAGGACAGGGCACTTGGGATGTGGGGTTGTTTATCCTGGAGAAGAGGAGGTTGAGGGGAGACCTCATTGCTCTCTGCAACTACCTGAAAAGAGGTTGTGGAGAAGAGGGAGCTGGGCTCTTCTCCTAAGTGACAGGGGACAGGACGAGAGGGAATGGCCTCAAACTGCACCAGGGGAGGTTCAGGATGAACATTAAGAAAAAAATTTTCATGGAAAGGGTCATTGGGCATTGGAATAGGCTGCCCAGGGAGGTGGTTGATTCCCCTTCCCTGGAGGTGTTTAAGGGATGTGTGGATGAGGTCCTGAGGGACATGGGTTAGTGATTGATGGGAATGGTTGGACTCAATGATCCGGTGGGTCTCTTCCAACCTGGTGATTCTATGATTCTATGTGCCCACACAACGTCTGGAAATGGGAATGCAGCAGCAGACATACCCACCCTGCCCTCTTTGGCTTTAGTAGAAGTTAAAACAGGAGAAAAAAAAACAACAGCAGAGGCTCAAAACAAGCCAGGAGCCAAAATCTTTGCTCAGCATCTCTCCAGGGTCTGTAATTCCAGCGACCGAGCTGTGCAGGAAGGTGCAAGTCTCTGGCTGTGTGTGTGGAGGAGCTGAGCTGCTCCCGAGGCACATCCCCTCTGCTGGGAACATGCGATTAGGGTTTAATTAGTTCCAGTGTGCAAGAGATGGCTTCTTTCATTACAACATATATCTGAAGATTTATATTCCGGCAGAGACAAGGAGGGAAGTAGCTGTGGATCGCTCCGAGTCCTTTCTGCTCAGACTGCTCTGTATTTCCTTCCTCACACGAGAACCGGGATAGGGATTGTGTCTGAAACCCCTGGGTTCTCACACCAAAGAGGTGTGGGGGTGAGGAGGAGCCAGCGCAGATTATTTAGAATATCCAGGATAAAACTCCTCTAATTTAACAGGGACTCCGGCCGATATGGTCTGAGGAAAATGGGTTCTCTGCAAGCATTGAAAAAGGGGAGTTGGGGGCAAGAAATGATTACAATATTTACAATTTTTACATTTACACAAAAATATTTACAATATTGCAATCCTTTTTCACAGAAAGGGTCATTGGGCAGTGGCAGAGGCTGCCCAGGATGGGGGTTGAGTCCTCTTCCCTGGAGGTGTTTAAGGGACGGGTGGGCAAGGTACTGAAGGACATGGGTTAGTGATTGATGGGAATGGTTGGACTCGATAATCCAGTGTGTCTTTTCCAACCTGGTGATTCTATGATTGTTTCCATCTCAATCTTGTGTGTGTCTTAACTGTACCATGGGGAGAGATCCCCTAGAAGTGACCACGTCTCTTCCAACCTGGTTATTCCACGATTCTATGATTCTACGAATACGCTAACCAGGAGGAAACAGTATTTACCTCTTAATCTCTTTCCTCGAGCAACACCCGACAGCGTTTCCGACACGTGTTCAGTAACGGATGGAAAATAAGAAGGCAGCGATGCTGATGTCGCACACCCTGCTCCTAACAGTCAGGACCTGGGTGCAGAAATCCGTGATGACATGAAGTCACGCGGGTGGTAACATTGCTCACAACCAGCCAGGACCAGTGAACAGCATTTATTGGTCCTGGCATTCATAAAACCATCCGGCGCTGCCTGGTGCCTTGTGGTACGTGAATAGTCAGCAGGAGAAGTTGTAGAGGATGACAGTGGGAAAGCAGCATGAATTGTGAGCCATCTGGAGTGCTCTGATGTGGTGTAGACGCCGCCTGAGGAGGGGGAACCCAGATCTGCCTCTCCGTCTGGTGGGTGGAAAGTGATGGGGGCACAGGTAGCGAAAAATCAAGATGATCTTGGCAGTGGAAAGGGAGTGACTGGCCAGACACAGCCTCCCGCTGCGCGATTTCACGCACATGGTCTGCGACTTTGGCTGGAAAGAAACTGGTCTGGAGGAGGTTGGAAGGATGTTGTGAAAGAGAATGACTGGAAATGGTTTTGAAGGAACTTCCTGGTGTGGCAGTGAATAATTCTGGCATTGTGGATTTTTTTTTTCCACTTTATTAAGCTTTGGAAATCAAAGTTAATCCTTGACTGAGTTGATCAGCAGCAAGGAGTGGACTAAAATGAGGTCTGAGCCCGTCCCGAGGGGCTCCTGGGGTGGCTTGAGGGAGGTGGGAGCTGCTCAGGTGCAGGACTGTGAGCTTGGAGCTGTGTCTGTCCAACCTATAGCCCCTTTGGGGACTCTGTGCTGGGTGTTTCTCTTAAGAACTGGGTGCAGATAACACAAAAACTTAAAAAAAATAACCCCAAATATTCTGATAATGTGAAATTTTGAGTGGAAATCATGGTCTGAGAAGTCCAAACACTGCATAAATCCCTGACATGGAGACAGGGCACAATCTGGGAACAAGGGAAAATAACTTTGGCACAAATGGAAATAAATAGTAGAAAAAATCGCCTGGTTCGCAGATCTTTCCTCCCCCCTGCACGCGTTTGATTTAGAACCATAGAATCATAGAATCACCAGGTTGGAAGAAACCCACCGGATCATCGAGTCCAACCATTCCTATCAAACACATTTTTCACTGAGGGACGTGGTTTAGTGTTTGATCATTCAGCTCTCAGTGAATTTTGATTAAAATTGGAATTGAAAAGGAACAGCAGAGCTTCTATTTTATCAGATTAATGCCACTTTTAAAATGTACTTATTTTTTATTTATCTATTTATACATATATCTATATCATGCAGATCTAAATATTTATATTAATACATAACTATATAATGTATAAAATTTATAAATTATATTATATATATTATAAATTATATTTTATAAATTTATATGTATAATTATACATTTATATTCACATTTATTTATTATCTAGGATCATAGAATCATACAATAACCAGGTTGGAATTTGTTTATTTCTAATTGTGCTGTGCTTTCGTTTCATTATTTCCATCCTGATTGTTTGATGATTAAGAAAGAAAATTGATTTCCCTGATTTGGAGGACAAGAAGCTGTAGGGATTGTGTGGGAGTTAAGGTCCAAACTGGGTTGGGAAAGGTTATTGAAGGTGCAATATTCCCTTCCCATTAATGTTTGGTGAGAACAGGAAAGATTCAGCTGGGAAAACTGGGAGGTTTTCCACTCAGAGAGGGTCCATCCTTTGTTCTAGTCGGGATCTCAGCCACTCCAGAGAATACAATTGCCAGGACGAAGGGAAAGTGAGGAAAATGAAACCGAAATAAAGCACAAATCAGCCGTGGGGGGTGATCCCAGCCAAACAGATCACAAATTTCTCCTTAAATTAACAGCTGGATGGACACCTTGGAGGCACCATTCAGGTTTGGGGTGATTTTTTACTAATCTGGATTATTACAGTAAATCGGAGCCGCTCCTTTCGTGGCCAGGAGCCTGAGTCCCTGCCAGCCCAGGGGGGAGGAGGAGTTGGGGATCCCTGAGAACCAGGGGGGACTGGGATGAGATCCCCCAGAGCCAGCAACAACGAATGGGGAGAGGAAAAACCAGCCTGGCATCCCCAGAAAGCTAAAAAAGAGGCAACTCTGTAGAGTTTGAGAGAGGAAGGGGAGGAAAACCTCCTCTCCCTTCAGAGTTCAGACAACACAAGGACTAAGAGGAAAAAAAAAAAACCTTAAACAATAAAATCTTAACTGACTTTATAATTATTTCCCTGCTTTGCAGAGGGTTGGGGACTTGCGGGTTGGTTGTTCAGGGGGAGCTTTGCGGTTCGGCGTCGAAGAATAAACGAAGGGAAGGAACAGGTCGATGCTTTTCCTACCCCCCGAGTAAAATACGATGGAGAAAAATGTGTTGGTAACTTTGGAAGTGCTGTTTTCGGAGCCCTGGCGGCACCTTCCAAGCCCTTCTTTGCACACACAAGCGCAAGATAAAAACACCTTCAGGAGGATGTTTGTTAATTATTAATATTAAATACGTATAATGTTATGTTATACTATATACATATAATATTATGTTATGTTATATACATATAATATTATGTCATATTATACACATATTACATTACGTTATGTTATGTTATGTTATGTTATGTTATGTTATATACATATAATATTATGTCATATTATATACATATTACATGACATGACATGACATGACATGACATGACATGACATGACATGACATGACATGACATGACATGACATTATATTATATTACATTATATTACATTATATTACATTATATTACATTATATTACATTATATTATATTATATTATATTATATTATATTATATTATATTATATTATATTATATTATATTATATTATATTATATTATATTATATTATATTATATTATATTATATTATATTATATTATATTATATTATATTATATTATATTATATTATATTATATTATATTATATTATATTATATTATTACATACATATAATACATTGACATGATAATATCTCTATATGTATCAATATATATCAATATATTTATTTCTGTATATCTATTACAGGTCTTAATTTAATGAATCATGCTGGAATTTATTCGTACAGTTAATATAATACAATAATAAGTTAACATAATACAATAATAAGTTCATATAATACAATAATAAGTTAATATGTTACAATAATAAGTTCATATAATACAATAATAATAATAATACAACGATAAATGTGGTTTGGAGACAGAGACCTCTCAGGGGAGTCTTGGAGAGATAGCAGGTCTGGCTTTAGAACTGGAGAGTCTTAATTGCGATGGTATTTGGTTAAAAAAATATTAAATCCTGTGGAGCTGTGGCCGTGGCAGCAGTTCCTGCCGCTCTGCCTCGCTGCAGCCAAAGGGAAATACAAAGAATTTCCATGTTTTTATAAGGAAAACGAGTTTAAAAGGCTCAGGGCACCAATGCTCGCGTCGCCATGAGGTCCGAGCCCTGCAGCCTCCTGGCTGCTCTGGTTCGGTCTCTATTGCTCGGGAGGATGTGAAGAGCAGCGAATATTAAAGTTTTTCGAGGGAGATGCCTCCCGTTGCCTCCAGCGGCTCCGGTTCAGAGCGTGGGTCGCTTGATCAGCCGTGTGGACAAGCACAACTACATTTTTTTTCTGCAACTGCAGCTCGCGTTTTCAGTCGCGGCTGCTTCTTGATGCATCCACAAGAATCGCTTCTCCCATCCCAACCTGCCTTCCTGGGTCCCGAAAACCTCCTCCTCCTCCTGGGAGCTGAAACCTGCAGGTTTGGAACCGCTTCTGGGTGTAAACACTCGGAGGACCCCACTCACCCCCCCCAAAACCGAAGAGGGGAGCCCCGAATCTCCCCCTCCTCGACCGGGATCGAAGGCAAACCTTGGGCTCGGTGATCTCCCTGTGTTCCGCTCTTTGGAAAAAAACATAATGAAATTGTACTTTTGCACAGCAGAATTCGAAGCATCCGAGCCTGGTCTCCTCGTAAATCCACAATCTCTCCTTTCTATTGACGCGTGGGGTTGAATGGAGTCTGGCACCGCTTGGGAACAAACAATCCCCTCGACCCGGGCGTTATTTTTATCTCCAGCCTGGCAAGCAAGGTTTGGATTTGAATTGATTCACAGCCACGCGTTTAGTTCCCGAACCTAATCAAATTGGCATCCAACCTAATCAAGTTGGCATCCAACCTAATCGAGTTGGCATCATCTGGCTGCTCCCCCCAGCAAGGAACAGGCAGGGAAACCCAGAGCTGGGAATTCCAGGATTACCTGGATTTAGACCTCGGCTCCCATTTCGGGATAAAAGGATCATAGAATCATAGAACAACCAGGTTGGAAGGGACCCATCAGATCGTCGAGTCCAACCATTCCTATCAAACACTAACCCATGTCCCTCAGCACCTTGTCTACCCGTCCCTTAAACCCCTCTAGGGAAGGGGAATCAACCACCTCCCTGGGCAGCCTATTCCAATGCCCAATGACCCTCTGTGTGAAAAACTTCCTCCTAATCTCTAGCCTAAATCTCCCCTGGTGGAGCTTGAGGCCATTCCCTCTTGTCCTGTCCCCTGTCACTTGGGAGAAGAGCCCAGCTCCCTCCTCTCCACAACCTCTTTTCAGGTAGTTGTAGAGAGTAATGAGGTCTCCCCTCAGCCTCCTCTTCTCCAGGATAAACACCCCCAGCTCTCTCAGCAGCTCCTCATAGGGCTTGTTCTTAGGTCCCCAGACCCTCACAGCCCCCGTCTGAATCCAGGCTGCAGCCTAAGGAGGGGACCAAGAGGTGGCTACCTGCCCCCTCTTTCCACCAGCTTCCCTCCCCACCTTCCTCCCCACCCTCCTCCTCCTCCTCACCCAGCCCCGGCCGACGCCCCTGCAATAAGGAAGGGAGGAAAAAGAAGGAGGAGGGGGGAAGTGACCTTTGGAATCCCGCTCCCCCCTTCCCACACCCGCCCGCACCCATAGCGGAGAACTGGGGGGGTCAGGGCCAACCTAGTATGAGGGCAGAGCTGGGAAGGTTCAGGGCCACCCTGGGGTGAGGGCAGAGCTGGAGGGTTCAGGGCCACCCTGGGGTGGGAGAAGAGCTGGGGTGGAGTTCAGAACCGCCCTGGGGTGAGGGCAGAGGTGGGGGCACCCCCAGCCCTCCCTGGCTGGCCCTCTGCCCCCCCAGCTCATCCACAGGCCCTGCAAGAAGAATGAGGCACAAGGGGGAAATGGGGAGATCAGTGGGGATTGGGAGGGGCTGCTGGGGATGTCCCTCAGCACCTTGTCCACTATCCCTTAAACCCCTCCAGGGAAGGGGACTCAACCACCTCCCTGGGCAGCCTCTGCCACTACCCAATAACCCTTTCCGTGAATTTTTTTTTTCCTAATGTTCATCCTGAACCTCCCCTGGTGGAGCTTGAGGCCATTCCCTCTCATCCTGTCCCTTGGGAGAAGAGCCCAGCTCCCTCCTCTCCACAACTTCCTTTTAGGAAGGGGGAAAATGCTGCACCTCAGACACTTCCATGGGATATTTTCACAGCTTGACTGCCTTGAGGAGGTTCATATCCACAAGATTATACCTGTTCTGTAAATCTTAACCCCAAAGGCCTGTGCAGAGTTTGCTATGAATGACAGGGGATGTAATTCCCACAACAGTGATGTCCGGAGGCCTGAGGTCCTCAACCATCATAGAACCATAGAATCACCAGGTTGGAAGAGACCCACCGGATCATTGAGTCCAACCATTCCAATCAATCACTAAACCATGTCCCTCATCCTGCTGGCCTGAGCACCCCCATGGTGCTCAGTCTGGGGCTGGAGCAGCCATAGCTCATCTTGCCAGGTTTTATGATCCATCCCACTGAGCTCAGGGACTATTCCCTGCCTGCAGGGCATGAATCATGCCAGGCACTTGGATCAGAGCCTGGTCCTTGATGGAGATCACAGTATCAGCGGCTTGGTCCAAAGGACAATGGTTTCATGTCTGAATTTCTGCCCTAGGCAGGAATCTCTGGTCTCCTGGAGAGAAGAGAGGGTAACCACCCATCGAGTGCCCTGGAGCACCATCCAGCTCATGTGCTTGCCTGGGAGTTTATGCTTTGAGGGAAGAGAATTCCTCTGGTTCCCACCTCCAGGCTGCCCCATGCCCTGAGTACCCAGCACCAACCCTCCTGGTATGGGAGACGTCCTCCTGCCCTGGCTGGATTCCACTGGATTTTCCTCCTCTGTGGCACATTTTTGAGAACAGACCTCCAAATCTTCCCAGTTCTACCAGAAATGTTGTTCACATGTTGCTCCATCATGCATGTGGCCAAGCTGAGCCCCCTCGCAGCAGCAGAGGGAGACGCAGAGGATCCCAGTGTCTCCTACCAAATTAGACATCAGAAAGAAGGCTTAGAAGCCAAGAGCATCGCAACTCCCCTTCTCTCCCACAACAGCTGAAAGAAGTTGCTTTGGCTGAACAGGAACTTGGGGAATGTAGAGAGAGGGCACGAAAGGGCGTTTGAAGAGCTGGGTTGCATAGAAATAATAAAAATAGGGACACACGGATGCATTTACGTGGCTGTTCCCAGGTCGAGGATGTGCAAACGTCCCCGTGGTAAAAAGAAATAAAACATGAACACATTGAATAATCCATTTCTAGCTTGTGTCTGTGCTTCAGGGCAGGAGTATTTGTTTCAGAAGCTGCACTCAGGCTTCACCCCCTCTGTTTCTGCTCTGTGGGTAAAGCCGTCTCAGACTCACACTGCACTTCTTCCCCTCCTGGTGGATGAGGTCTTGAGGGACTTGGTTTAGTGTTTGATAGGAATGGTTGGACTAGAAGATCCGATGGGTCCCTTCCAACCTGATTGTTCTATGATTCTATGATAGGATTGATCCTTTTGCTGTTTCAGCCTCCCTGGCCAAGGGATTCGGCTGCAGGAGGTGGGAAGAGGCATTTTCTGAGGGAGCAGCAGGGTTGGCACTGGGACACCCATGATTGTGGCTTTCTAGGAGCCACCATGGTGCTTCATTTTCTGTTTTGATGAACAAGAAGGAGAGACTCAAACTGGAAGCTGAAGAGTCCAGAAGCAACATCCCAGTGATTTCAGCCTCCCTGGGTTCTCAAAAAGGAATTAAAGGGCAAGGAAGGAGCTTCCAGTCAAGCTCAGTGAATCACAGAATCATAGAATCATAGAATCACCAGGTTGGAAGAGACCCACCGGATCATTGAGTCCAACCAATTCCTATCATAGAATCATAGAATAATAGAATCATAGAATCACAGAATCATAGAATCATAGAATCACCAGGTTGGAAGAGACCCACCGGATCATCGAGTCCAACCAATTCCTATCATAGAATCATAGAATCACCAGGTTGGAAGAGACCCACCGGATCATCGACTCCAACCAATTCCTGTCAAAATGAAGGCAAAGTGAGGGCAAAGGAAACCTAGGATCTGCAGGGACAGCGAGAAGCTGGTTCAATGAACCCTGAGCTGGAAATCGCCCCAGATTTAACCCCAAAAAAAGATGAGGGGAGGCTCAGAATTTCACATCACAGCAGCGACTGCGGCTTCAGCATGGAATGGGGATAAAAAACGAGGAGAGAGGAGTCAGACCACTCTCTCTGTTCCCCTGCCAGCTGATTTGTTCAAAGGATCCACTAGAAACGCCTGTAAAATAAGAAATTCTGCCCCTCCAGGCGCTAAGGAGAGAAATATTCGCACCTACATTCCCTGAGCTTCCTGGGGGGGGGGGGGGTCTGGGTTGGGAAAGGAGGAGCCGGCGGGGAAGGGAGTTAAAAATAATAATAATAAAAAAATAAAAGAAATAAAAGATCAAAATGTTTCCCTTTATTTGATTTTTTTTTTCCCCTCTTCCCAGAAATCTTGCCAAAATCAGAAACCGAAGCGCTGGGCTCCCTTCCAGCCGCAGAATTCAATTTTCCAACAATTGATTATTTCCAAACGTTCGGTCTTTAAGTCGATCCAATTTTTTTTATTATTATTATTTTTCTTTTTTTTTTTTTTTTTTTTTTTTTTTTACCTCTTCAAATTGCTTTGGGGTTTAGGTTGGGTTTGAAGTTGGTTTTTTTTTTTTCCCTCTTGTATTTCGTAATGACTCGAACTCAATTCCTTAAAAAAAAAAAAAAAAAAATCACAGGCTGCAAAAAAATTATTTCCTAGCTCTTTCAGAT
Organism: Coccyzus lansbergi; assembly: GCA_033558105.1. NCBI lineage: Eukaryota > Metazoa > Chordata > Aves > Cuculiformes > Coccyzidae > Coccyzus > Coccyzus lansbergi. The sequence continues at coordinate 8,737 of JAUMJK010001929.1, read as the reverse complement.
ACCAGATGGCACAAATATTAAATTAATCCTATTTATCCTATTAATTTATCCTGTAATATAATGAAAGAATAGTCACAGACTAATAGGCACATTTCATGATTTTTAAGCTCAATCGTGGAGAGGAACCGGTAAAAGAAAACCAATATTTGCCTTTAAAAATAACCTTTTTTGCTCTTGTTCTCTTGCTTTATTAGGACTTTAAATATTGCACTGAAATTTTCTCCCTCAAATGGAGAGAGACTGGAAATCTTCATGTGGATTTGGAAGTCGCTTTTTTTTTAATTATTTCCACTGAAAAATCCTGTGTGAAATTTTCTGACCTTGCTAAAAGGATGAAGCGAAGTCTTAAAAACATGAGGGAGGCAGCGAGTCGGAACCCAACGATTTTCTCTAAATAATTCAGCCAAAATAAAAGGATTTTAGGGTGAAAAGGTGACTTTATCCCCGTGTTGCTTCAAAAGCAGCCGAAACGCAAAGGTTTTAGGGTGAAAAAGGTGCAATCGAGCTCCGAAAGCATGAAATGTAGGAATTTGGGGGCAAAAAAAAAAAGTGAATTCCAGCCCAGTGCTGCTCCTCGAAATCAACAGAAATGCAAAGGGTTTAGGGGGAAAAAAAAAAGGTGAATTGAAGGCTGGAGCTGCTCCTGCGGGAGGGGGAGAGGCGGCTGCGGCGGCAGGAGCTGCCGAGGAGTCCTGGGGAAAGGGAATAAAATCCCATTTCCACCACACAGAGGGGCCGCGGCCTTCTTTTTCCCGGCGTGTCTGCGCGACATTCTGCAGGGGACCTCATTCTTCCTTTATTTTTCTTTTTCCTTCTTTCTTTTTTCTTTTTTCTTTTTTCTTTTTTTCTTTTTTCTTTCTTTTTTCTTTTTTTTTCTTTTTTTTTCCTTTTTTTCTTTTTTAAATTTTTTTTTGTGTGTGCCTGGATTAAAAAAAATATATATATAACATATAATACATATATTATATATAATGTATCCTATATCTTATGTCTATCTTATATCTTGTATCTTACATCTTGTATCTTGTATCTTGCATCTTATATCTTACATCTTGTATCTTGTATCTTATATCTTATATCTTATATCTTATATCTTATATCTTATATCTTATATCTTGTATCTTGCATCTTATATCTTGTTTCTTGTATCTTTTATCTTATATCTTATATCTTACATCTTAAGTCTTGTATCTTTTATCTTGTATCTTATATCTTACATCTTATGTCTTGTATCTTGTATCTTTTATCTTGTATGTTATATCTTATATCTTGTATCTTGTATCTTATATCTTGTATCTTATGTCTTACATCTTATGTCTTGTATCTTGTATCATGTATCTTATATCTTGTATCTCTTATCTTGTATCTTACATCTTGTACCTTGTATCTTATATCTAATATCTTACATCTTACATCTTATATCTTATATTGTATATCTCATATAGTATATCGTATATCTTACATATATAATGAATATAAGGAAATAAAGTGCACAAACTACCTGGGAAATCCTCCGCAAGTGGTTCTGTCGGTGGATTCAGCTCCAGCCTCATCCCGGGGCGTCTCGGGAGCTTCTCCCTGCGGAGCCGCCGTGGGGCTCGATGGGGCTGGGGAACCCCAGGACCGTGGGGTTCGGTGGGGCTGGAGCAACCCCCGGGATCCAAGGGTTCGGTGGGGCTGGGAAAACCCAGGATCGAGGGGTTCGGTGGGGCTGGAGCAACCCGGGATCGAGGGGTTCGGTGGGGGCTGGGGAAGCCCTGGATTGTGGGGTTCGGTGGAGCTGGGGAAGCCCAGGATCGAGGGGTTCACTGGAACTGGGAAACCCCAGGATTGAGGGGTTCAGTGGGGCTGGAGCATCTCCAAGAACGAGGGGTTCGATGGGGCCAGGGCACCCATCGAACCCCTCGTTCTTGGAGATGCTCCAGCCCCGGGATCTTGGAGCTCAGTGGGGCTGGAGAAACCCGGGATTGTGGGGTTCGGTGGGGCTGGAGAAGCCCAGGATCGAGGGACTCAGAGGGTCTGGAGCATCTCCGGGACTGAAGGGTTCGATGGGGCTGGAGAAGCCCAGGATCGAGGGGTTTGGTGGGGCTGGAGCATCTCCGAGAATGAGGGGTTCCATGGGGCCAGGGAATCCCGGGATCTTGGGGTTCGGTGGGGCTGGAGAAACCCCCAAAACGAGGGGTTCGGTGGGACTGGGGAACTCCGAGAATGAGGGATTCAATGGGGCTGAAGAAACCCCAGAACCGAGCGGTTCGGTGGGGCTGGGAAACCCTGGGACCGAGGGGCTCGGTGGGGCTGGAGAAAACTGGGTTCGAGGGGTTCGATGGGACTGGGAAACGCCAGTATCGAGGGGTTCGTTGGGACTGGAGAAACCCCCAAAACAAGGGGTTCGGTGGGAGAGGGGAACCCTGGGACCGAGGGGTTCGATGGGGCTGGAGCATCTCCAGGCCCGAGGGGTTGGCTGTGGCCGGGGACCCCCGACGGCCGCCGGGCTCCTGGTAGCCTCCTCGCTCTTAACTTTCACCTTGGCCTTGACCTCCGGGTCCAGCCCGACCCCTGCGAGCAGGACGAGCCCGAATCGCCGCCACCGGGGCTGGGGGGGCCGGTCCGGAGCGAATGGGGAGCTGGGGGGGGAGAACAAAAAAAAAAAAAAAAAAAAAAAAAAAGGGCATCAAAGGAGGAGCGAGGTCGTTAAACCGCGATAAAGAGGGGAAGAAAGAAGCTTTGAAAAGGTGAAGGCGAAAAACACGGGGAGGGCTTTTAACACATTTTATTTTATTTTATTTTATTTTATTTTATTTTATTTTATTTTATTTTATTTTATTTTATTTTATTTTATTTTATTTTATTTTATTTTATTTCATTTTATTTCATTTTATTTCATTTTGTTTCGGTTTATTTTATTTCATTTCATTTCATTTCATTTTTTTATTTCTTTTTATTTCTTCTCATTTCGTTTCATTTCATTTCATTTCATTTCATTTCGGTTTTTTTTACTTTATTTTATTTTATTTCTTTTTATTTCTTCTCATTTCATTTCATTTCATTTCATTTTTAATTCTTGTTTTCTCCAGAAAAAGAAAAATTCGTGGTCGTTCAACCCCGATAAAAAGGGGAAGAAAGAAGCTTTGGAAAGGCGAAGACGAAAAACACGGGGAGGGCTTTTAAAAATTTATTTTATTTTATTTTTAATTCTTTTTTTTTTCTCCAGGAAAAAGAAAAATTGGTGGGTTTTTCCATGCGAGACGGGGAATTTTCGCCCACGAGGAGCCGAGATTGAACTTGGAGATGCGGTTTATTTAATTTTGGGGGAGAAAAGAGGGGATGCAGGAGGCAGGATCCCCCTGAGGATGTTGGGGGGATGGAGGGAGAGGGTTTGGGGAGCCCCCAGCACCCAGAGAGGCTCTTCCCCACTTGGTCGACCTCTTCCATCACCACTTTATCCCCTGATTTCTATCCCACTTCCTCTCCCTGCGTGTCAAGCGAGGGGGGTCTCTGCTTTGGTGGCCCCGAAGAGGTGGCGGAAGGGGAATTTTATTATGATTTGACAGTCAAAAAGCAGAAAATCTCTCGATTGCTTCACACGAAGGAAACGAGGCATGAGCTCAAGATGCTGTTGGAGGAATTCTAAGCAAAGCTTTGCCACAGAGGAGGCCTCGCGGTGGAAACGCAGAGAGGAAAAGGAGCGAAAAACGCAGCTCTCTGTGTTTGCACCATATGTACAGAATAATTTATACTTTATATATGTAAATTATATAAAGTATATATATATATAATGTATAAAATATATATAATATATATAAATATATAAAGTATATGTAAATATATAAAGTATTAATATAGTATATAGTATATGGTATATAGTATATATATACTATAGTATATATATAGTATAGTGTATATATATATACTATATAGTATATATACTATATAGTATATATACTATATAGTATAGTATAGTATACTATATATACTATATATATACTATAGTGTGTGTATATATATACACTATATACTATATAATATACTAATACTATACTAATACTATACTAATATAATATACTAATATACTATACTAATATATATTAATACTATACTATATTAATACTATACTAATACTAATCTAATACTTTAATACTATAGTATATACTATATATACTATATAGTATATACTATATAGTATTAAAGTATATATATAAAGTGTATGTAGTATGAAATTATATAGTATATAAAGTATACTTTGTATATGTAAATATATAAAGTATTAATGTAGTATATAGTAGATAGTATAGTATATAGTATATGAAGTATATATATAAAGTATATATAGTATAAAAGTATACAGTATATAAAGTATACTTTATATATGTAAATATATAAAGTATTAATATAGTATATAGTAGATAGTATAGTATATAGGATATAAAGTATATCTATATAAAGTATATATAGTATAAAAGTATACAGTATATAAAGTGTACTTTATATATGTAAATATATAAAGTATTAATTAATATATATATAAAAATATATATTTATATTAATAAATAATTTTACCTGAATAATTTCTATTTTATAATTAAATAATAATGAAAATATTATAATTAAAATAATAATTAAATATTAGTACTCACGCACACACACAAACAAACACACACACACACACAGACAAACACACACACACAGACAAACACACACACACACACACACACAGAGATCTCAATCTATTTACCCCAAACTCTTCCCAGCCCCATGCAAACCCTCCTGGCCGCGTCCGTCTGTCTGTCTGTCCCCTCTCCTGCCTGTCTCTCCACCTGCCTGCTGCTCCTGGACCCCAAAAGGATTCTCTGGATTATTTTTTTTCTATCTCTTCCCCTTGGGGCTGTGGGGATGCTGTGTGGGGCAACAGTTGTGTACAAACTGTGTGCAAACTGATGTTTTTCCCTCCATCGAAGTGATTTTCTAGGGCTACCAGGGACCCCTTTTTCCTTTCTTTCCTGCCTTTTAGGGCTACTCCCTGTCTCCCTTCCCAAGGATGCAGGTTTTCGCCTTTTGCAGCTGGAACTGCGATGACATATAACAAAACTGTGCATAAAATAAAACTCTGAGCATATAATACAACTCTGTGCATATAATAAAACTCTGAGCATATAATAAAAGTCTGAGCAGGGGCAAAAAGCTAATTTTGGGGTAGAATTCTCTTCCTTCGGGTTCATCGCTGCTCCCCCCCCACCCAAACACCCCTCTGGGTGAGGGGCTCCCATCTCCCCCCACCCAGGGCTCCTTCCCAGGGCGGGACCCCCCAGCTCTGGGTGTGCAGAGAGGGCTCCACTTCCAACGAAAAAAACAAAAAAAAAAATTAATTAAGAAGGTAATTTTAATCTAAACCGGGATTTTTCCACCAGGCACAACTCCTCCCTCTCCATTCCCTCCCTCCCCTCCTCGTCGTCCCCCCCACCCCCCCCCTTTTTTTTTTTTTTTTTTTTTTTTTTTTTTTTAGCAGGATGCAGCTCTGGAGGCTCCTCCCGTCACGTGCGTGGGGGGGGGGGTCCCCTCCTCCTCCTCCTCCTCCCACTGCAATAAAAGTATTTTCGCAATTTCTGCAGTCGGGTTTTATCGAGGCTGTTGGAGGAGTTGGAAGGTTGTTGAGGATTTTTTTTTTTTCTCTTTTCTTTTTTTCCCTTTTCTTTTTTTTCCCTTTTCTTTTTTTTTTCCCTTTTCTTTTTTTTCCCTTTTCTTTTTTTCCCTTTTCTTTTTTTTCCCTTTTCTTTTTTTCCCTTTTCTTTTTTTTCCCTTTTCTTTTTTTCCGGGGGAGGTTGGTTTCTTTTTTTTTTTTTTTTTTTTTCCTCCTCCTTTTTCCTCCTCCCCGAGCGGCAGCCAATGAGGCCGCCCCCTCCCATGGCGTCAGGGCTGCTGCCCGGTGGGGGAAAAAGAAGCCTTGGGCAGCTCGCGAGCTTTTAAAACCATCCGGGGACCCCCCCCCATCCCCGACCCCTCACCGAGCCTGGGGGCGGCTCGTGTCCCCATGCCCCATCCCCCGAGCCGCCCCCCATGCAGCCCCCGGGCCTCGAGGGGCTCCTGGCAGCCGGCGGCGGCTTCGCAGGCGGCCAGGGCAGGGGGCTCCTGCCTCCACCTCCTCCTCCTCCTTCGCCTCCCCCCGCTATGAACCCCGCTTTCCCGGCCGAGGAGCCCCCCAAGGCCTGCGCCCCCCCCCACCCCGCCCCGTCGGGCGCCGCCGCCGCCGCCGCCGCCTCCGCCCCGTTGCCCTACGGCTACTTCGGGCCGGGCTACTACTCGTGCCGCTTGGCCCGCAGCGCCCTCAAAGCCGGCCCGGCCCAGGGGCCCTTCCCGGCCGACAAATTCCTCGAGGCTCCCGCGGCCGGCGACGAGTTCCAGAGCCGCCCCCCTCCCCCCGAGTTCGCTTTCTACCCGGCTACGGGCCCCCCCCCCTACCAGCCCGTGGCCGGTTACCTGGACGTGTCGGTGGTCCCCGGGGAGCCCCGACACGAGCCGCTGCTGCCGGTCGACGGTTACCCTCAGCCCTGGGCGCTGGGAGGAGGTTGGAGCGGCCAGATGTGCTGCCCCAAGGAGCAGGGGCAGCCTGGCTACCTCCTGAAATCCGCCTTCGCAGGTAAATCTCCTCTGCTTGAGGAGGGGAGGGGGCTGGGAGGGGAGAGAGGGGTGCATGGTGTAGGGTGGGGCGTGGGATCAGGGCTTAAAATCTGCTGGGAAGCTGCTCCAGCCCTGTTAGACTGAAATCCGCCTTGGCAGGTAGAATCCCCTCTGCTTGGGGCTGGGAGAGGAGGGGAAGGGGCTGGGAAGGGAAAGAGGGGAGAGAGGGGTGAGTGGTGCAGGGTGGGGCGTGGGATCAGGGCTTAAAATCTGCTGGGAAGCTGCTCCAGCCCTGTTAGACTGAAATCTACCTTGGCAGGTAAAATCCCCTCTGCTCGGGGCTGGGAGAGGAGGGGAAGGGGCTGGGAAGGGAGAGAAGGGAGAGAAGGGAGAGAGGGGAGAGAGGGGAGAAAGAGGAGAGAGGGGTGAGTGGTGCAGGGTGGAGAGTGGGCTCAGGGCTTAAAATCTGCTGGAAAGCTGCTCCAGCCCTGTTAGACTGAAATCCGCCTTGGCAGGTAGAATCCCCTCTGCTCGGGGCTGGGAGAGGAGGGGAGAGGGCTGGGAAGGGAAAGAGGGGAGAGAGGGGTGCGTGGTGCACGGTGGGGAGTGGGATCAGGGCTTAAAATCTTCTGGGAAGCTGCTGCAGCCCTGTTAGACTGAAATCCGCCTTGGCAGGTAAAATCCCCTCTGCTTGGGGCTGGGAGAGGAGGGGAAGGGGCTGGGAAGGGAGAGAAGGGAGAGAAGGGAGAGAGGGGAGAAAGAGGAGGGAGGGGTGAGTGGTGCAGGGTGGAGAGTGGGATCAGGGCTTAAAATCTGCTGGAAAGCTGCTCCAGCCCTGTTAGACTGAAATCCGCCTTGGCAGGTAGAATCCCCTCTGCTTGGGGCTGGGAGAGGAGGGGAAGGGGCTGGGAGGGGAGAGAGGGGAGAGTGGGGAGAGTGGTGCAGGGTGGAGAGTGGGCTCAGGGCTTAAAATCTGCTGGGAAGCTGCTCCAGCCCTGTTAGACTGAAATCCGCCTTGGCAGGTAGAATCCCCTCTGCTCGGGGCTGGGAGAGGAGGGGAGAGAGGGGAGAGAGGGAAGAGTGGGGTGCGTGGTGCAGGGTGGGGAGTGGGATCAGGGCTTAAAATCTGCTCCAGAGTGGATGAGCTGGAAGGGAGGCTTCAAAAAACAGTCAATAGTTAATAGTCCAATAAGTCTATAATAATAATAAGTCAAACAGTTAATATCGAGCTTCGCGATTTAGCATCGTGATGCAGGGAGAGTGGTGGAAGCACTCATTGTCATGGAGTAGGGAGAGTGGTGGAACCAACCGGATCGGGTGGTGGTACTGTTCGGGTTTGGGTGTTGATAGAATCATAGAATCATAGAACAACCAGGTTGGAAGAGACCCATCGGATCATGGAGAGCGTCCATGGTTCTGCTGCTCCAACCTGGTTAGACTGGGAGGGAGGCTCCAAAAAAATAGTCAATTTGGTTAATATCGCGCTTCGCAACTCATTGTCACGGAGTAGGGAGAGTGGTGGAACCAACCGGTTCGGGTGGTGATACTATTGGGGTTTGGGTGTTGATAGAATCATAGAATCATAGAATCACCAGGTTGGAAGAGACCCACCGGATCATCGAGTCCAACCATTCCTATAGCGTCCAGGTTCTGATGGTTCCGCTCTCCGGACGGGGTTTAGGTTGGATAGTAGGAAAACTGCCTTTACTGACAGGAATGACTCGATGATCGGATGGGTCTCTTCCAACCTGGTTGTTCTATGATTCTATGATTCTATAAATGGTGCAAGCCCTGGCAGAGGTTGGCGGTGAGGGTGTCTCCACATCTGGAGTTGTTCAAAAAAGTGTGTAGATGTGCTGCTTCGGGACGTGGTTTAGGAGGCGTCTTGGTGGTTGTCTTGATGATCTTGGAGGTCTTTTCCAATCCCAGTGGTTCTATGATTCTATGTGCGTGGGGCTCACCCACAGTGGTGTTTCGCCAATACGGGTATTTCTTCTTCATCATCATATTCTCCTTCTCCTCCTTCTCCGTCTCCTTCTCCGTCTCCTTCTCCTTCTCTTTTTCCTCCTTCTCTTTTTCCTCCTTCTCTTTTTCCTCCTTCTCTTTTTCCTCCTTCTCCTTCTCC